>PVKA01010564.1:0-63894 GCA_004027165.1 Ctenomys sociabilis
AAAAAAAAAAAAAAAAAAAAAAAAGAAAAAGAAAAGAAACTCACTTCATTTCTAAGAATGTTCCTCCAGAAAAATGGAACTGAAAGCCCCCTTTAAAAAAAAAAAAATGATCTGGGCCTTAGAAATCAATGGGACTTTTCTTTAATTTACCTAAGAAGTTAAAATAAAAATATAGGGCTCTGTATCAGAAATGTATATAAAATGTCAAAACAGAGGGCAGAGATACAAAACTAGAGATTTTTTTTCTCAAAGTATTAA
This sequence comes from Ctenomys sociabilis, assembly GCA_004027165.1. Lineage (NCBI taxonomy): Eukaryota > Metazoa > Chordata > Mammalia > Rodentia > Ctenomyidae > Ctenomys > Ctenomys sociabilis. Next base: position 259 of record PVKA01010564.1, read on the forward strand.
ATGTATGGCATTTGATTATGAGTGGGCAACATGGGGAAGTGAACCCTGGGACAGTGAAATTGATGCTATTTTTTCCCCACTAGTCTAGGAGCTCTCTAAAATGTCACATCATTAATTTAGTTGCTTTGCCAGGAATCAGTGCATGTGGTTAGTATGTGCGTTTAAAAAAAAAAAATTAATGGCTTTTAATTAGGACAGATTTAGATTTACCAAAATGAAAAAGTAGGCAGGTAGTACAGACAATTCCCATCACCAAACCTCTACCAGTGTACAGTTTCCCCAATCATTCCAGCTCCATTAGTGTGGTACATTTCTTACAATTAATAAGCTAATAATGACATTATTTACTAAAGTCTGTGCTTTGTGCTAAGGTTTTATAAGAATTATATAGTTCTGCAGGTTGTGACAAATGTAGGATCATATACTCACAATTAATATATCATACAGAATACCCTCATTACCCTAAAAAAATCCTGTGTGTTTACCTATTTATCTCTATCTACCTACCTCTAAGCCCCTGGCACCACTGAGCTGGTTTTACTATTCCTATAATATTGGCTTTTGGCCGGGCGTGGTGGCGCATGCCTGTAATCCCAGCACTCGGGAGGCTGAGGAAGGAGGATTGTTGTGAGTTCGAGACCAGCCTGAGCTACAAAGTGAGCTTAAGGCCATCCTGAACTGCATAGCGAGACCCTGTCTCAAAAAGACAAATATATATATATATTTATTTATATATTTATTTATATATATATATATTGGCTTTTCCATGATGTCACTGTGTTGGAATTATACAGTATGTAGCCTGTTCTGACTGGCTTCTACCCTTAAGAAATAAACTTTTGATGGGCTGGGGAGCTGGCTCAGTGGAATAAGCGCTTCCTTGGCAAGCTCAAAGGCTGAGTTCAATCCCTGGTTCTGCCAAAACAAAAAAAAAAAAAAAAGAGAGAGAGAGAGAGAAGAAATAAACTTTTAATTTTCTCCATGTTTTTATAGGTCTCAGTAGTTTCTTTTTATAACTGAAAAACATTCCATTGTATGTATGAACAGTTTGTCCATTTGCCTATTGAAGGGCATCTTAGTTGCTTCCAGAATTTTGGCAATTATAGATAAAGCTACTATAAATATTTGTGTGTAGGTGTTTGTACAGATTTTTTTTTTTAACTCAGTTGGCTCAGTGTATCTTTTTTTAAAGACAGGATCTGGCTATGCAGTTTGAGCTGGCCTTGTGCTCATTTTTGTAGCCCTCAGACTGTAGCCCTCACAGCGATCCTCCTATCTCAGAGTGCAGAGATTGCAGTGTGCGCCACCATGCCTGCTTCCTGGGCCAACTCAGAATGTGGAGTGGTGCATCAAACAAGGGTCCTTGTACTTATCAGGTAGGTGCTTATGCCTCTGAGCGGTCACCCCAGCTCAATATATCTTAAACTGTGATTGCTGGCTAGTATACTATTGCTGGCTAGTACAGTTTGTTTCACTTTTTAAGAAACCACAAGACCAGGGCCAATGACCTGGCTCAGCAGTCTAAAGCTCCTGCTTAGGCAAGCTTAGGGAGGCGCAGGGGACTGAAGTGAACCGCAATTCAATCCCTGGTACCACATGCCGCACCAAAACTGCCGAAGTCCTCTCTGGGTTTGGGCTGCCTTACCTCGACATGGCTAAGCGCACCAAAAAGGTTGGCATTGTCGGTAAATACGGGAGTCGCTATGGTGCCTCCCTCCGGAAAATGGTGAAGAAGATTGAAATCAGCCAGCACGCCAAGTACACCTGCTCCTTCTGTGGCAAGACCAAGATGAAGAGGCGGGCCGTGGGGATCTGGCACTGTGGTTCCTGCATGAAAACTGTGGCTGGTGGCGCCTGGACCTACAATACCACTTCTGCGGTCACAGTCAAGTCAGCCATCAGAAGACTGAAGGAATTGAAAGACCAGTAGAAGCTCTTACTATTTGAGACATCCCTAGCCTATAATAAATGGGTTAATTTATGTAAAAAAAAAAAAAAAAAAAAAGACTGCCGCAGTCATTTTGTCGTCTTGCACCCCCACCAGCCATGAGTGAGAGCGACTGTTGCTCCACATCTTTGTCATCACATTTTGGGATTTTGGCAATTGTACTCTCTGTGTGATGGTATCACATTGTTTCGATTTGCAATTCTCTAGGGCATGACACTGACCTTCTTTTGTATATTTATTTGCCACCTGTATACTGAGTTAGATATTCAGAACTTTAGCCTTTTAAAAATTGGTTGCTTGAACTCATCTTTGAATTCTAAGAGGTTTTTGGATAGTTCGAATGCAAGCTGCTTTATGAGTTGGTTTTGCAAACATTTTTTCCCAGCCTGTGGCTTGCTTTCTCATTCTTTCACAGTTAACAGTTGTATAGCAGTAGTGAAAGGCCAGTTTGTCATGAGTGTCTTGTGTGCTCGCTCCAGGCGATATCACTGCTCTGTGTTTTATTAGCAGGGAAGAGTCAGGTCCAAGAGATGCCAGATGGCTACTTTATTCAAGCTTGCACAGCAAGCCTAGGGATCAGACCCAGCTCTGAGCTGTACCACTTCTAAATTGAAAACAGTTCAGGAATTCTGTGTAGAGTGCCAACTTGTTCCCATGCATGGTATGATACTGACATTTTGTATATTTGTCTGCCACCTTTTTAATGAGGTAGATATTCATAACTTTGGCCTTTTAAAAATTATTTGCTTGAACTCATCTTTGAATTCTAAGGTTTTTGCATACTTTGAGTACAAGCTGCCTTATGAGTCTGCTTTGCAAACTCATAAAGTTTGGATTCTGTCCATACAACCAGAACGTAAGAGGTCACCTCATTGCTTATTTCCTTTTAGCTCCCTCCTGTGAGCCTCCATTCTGCTAGCTGGACAGAAGACTTCATCTTAGTCATGCAGCCCAGCTGGAATTCAAGTTTGCCTGGTGCCTGAGAGGCTCCGGGGGCTCAAGGGGCTCAACTGCGCAGTCGGTGCTTGCTGACGTGGTACCCTCCCTAGCTGAGGCCCTGTGAAGCCTGGCGGTCCCTGTCCCTGCACCAGGCTGAGACCAGCCTATTGGGCTGCAGGCACTGCCTTCCTGGAGTGAGCCAACACCCTCTAGAGAGAATTGAGGGAGGGGAACTTGGGTATCCACTGCTCGCAGAACCCAAAACTTTCTCTGGTGCCTTCCTCTTGCATCTCAAAAAGAGGAACAGTTAAAAATATAGGACCTTTGCATCGTCTCTTCCACGAGCTTTCACGGATGTCAAGAAGAGCCTTTGACTTTAGCTCCCTCTTTCTTTTTTTGTTTTTTCTTACTCTGCAAAAGAATTTTTGCTGCCGTTATCACACATAAGGCAGACCGCGCGCATGACAACTGCACGCTCCATACACACATATCACTTACACTTACAGAGCATGTCTTGCTTTCTTGGCCATTTTCTAGGACATACTTGACATCTCTGTGGTCTTGCTGTTTTGTCAGGAGGTTCTTATTGTATTATACAGTATGAAGTTAATATGAACACATGACATCAGTAAAATCAATTTTTAAATTCTTAATATGAATTATGCATTTAGAAGATCTTATTTTTTTTGTGGCCAGCTCAGCCCACTCTGGGGGTGGTGCTGGTGCGACAGGTGGTGCTGGGGACCGAACCACCGTACCTGTGCTCTGCCTACGCTTGTCTAAGCAGGTGCTTTAGACCACTGAACTATCTCTCCAGCCCTGTGCATTTAGAATAGCCATCAACATTTTCATATCACCTGTCACTTGCTTATAAAACTTAAAAGATAACACCAGAAATAAAAAACTTGTGTGAGCTACTATGTAAACACAAACAAGTCTACCACAGAATTAAGCTTTGCTCCAACTGTAATACCCAGGTTTAGTTTGCTTTTGTACCCCTACACGTCTGCATCAAGAACATTCAGTAAACAAACACTAATGAACAATTCACTAAATAACGCTACTGTCATTATTTGTGGAAATGACTTTATTGTAACCATCACCTCCACTACCATCTAGAGTTTTATTTCTGTATTTAGGACAGGGTCAACAGGGCCTCACTACATGGATCAGACTCGTAGTGAATCTCTTATTTTCAGCCTCCCACGTGCTAGGTTTACAAGTGCAAATCGCCCTCTCAGTGTACCCCACAGGCAGGCCGGCACAACACGCCAGGGATCGAACCCTGGCCACTGGGTTCTAACTAAGCAGGCACATTAGTCAGCTGAGCTATCAGGCCGACCCTCCATCTAGAGTATTTTGAGCCCACAGGAAGTCACGTGTACACAGCAACTAATACATGGCTAAAATGGGAAATTTTAGCTAAGTATTTGGCTGTTTCTAATTATAGGTTTCTGGCTTTGTCACACAGAGTAGAAGCAGGAAGCGATCTCTTGGGCAATGGTTGGGTACTCAGCAAAGTATCTGCCCTCCACTTGCCTGCAGTCACTGTGGCTTCTCCCCTTCCTGCTGCTTTCCTTGCAGCCTGGGCCTCAGAGCTGAGGACATCCGGGGATGGATGCGGCAGTAAAGGAAGCAAGTCCGCACCGAGAGCAGCTTGCTGAGGCTACCAGCAACTTCCTCCTCAGCAAGCGCGAGGACACGATTTTCATTCGGCTCAACCTGCCTCCCTTCACTGTGGCACCCAGGGGCATCCAGCCCTTGGCTCCGATGGCATGGAGAGGGTAGAGGCCTTCCGATTGGCTGAACATCGGCAACAAGAAACACTGCCACAAACAAGACAGTGTAGAGGGCGGGGATCTGACTTGTGCAGAAAAAACATCTTAGCCAACCTGCTCTAAGTGTTGTAAGGTCGATGATCTCTGATCGACTGAGGAAAGTTATCTCTGTGCTGCACGCCCCAGGCCTTCGCTGCCAGCCCTCTCTGCTAGGAGGTAGGTTGACTTTGCCAGGGACAAAGGGGATGGACAGTGGGAGATCCTCCGTGGAGTAGGGTCCCAGAGACCACAGCCAGGAGCAGCAGTCTCAGACACTGAGAATATTTAGCTAAGGGGAAATGTATAATATCTGCTTTCAGGCATTTGGGCAGTTTTACATTAAAAGATATTATAATATATTCTGATGATTCTAGAAAACAAGAAAGAACCAGCTACATGTACTTGTACAGCTTATATAAGTAAGGAGTGGTAGGTCTATAAAGATTTTTTTTAATTTATAACCTTTTTTTTTAATGAGGTAGCCTGTAGTATGTCAAGTGAGAGAACGAAGGCTGGAGTCACATCTAGCAGAGATGACACTTAGAGGTCCTTGCAGAGAGGCTGGAATGATGGCTTCTGAAATCCCCTGCCACAGACCCCTTATTCCTGCTGCCTGCCTCACTGCTCCTCCCTCAGCTCCTTAATTTTCTTTAACATACTTCTATGTTACAGCATTGCAGGAAGCTGCTCTAAGCAGGAACTGGAGTAGAAGAGGGAAAGTGTGTTTGAAAAGGAGAACAACCCTTTAAAAGAAAACAATCTCTCATGTTCCAAGATTTGCACCTGGTCTCATATCTACGTCATCTTATTTAACCCTCATGGCACATTTATGAGCAGTTTATTACCATATTTCTCCTATGAGGAATCAAAGACTCAGAGAGGCCAACTTCCGTAGGAGCACTCAGCAATAGTGGAGCCAAGTTATGAACACAGTCTCTGTGATTCTGAAACCCAGGGTGATGTGTGACTTCACTCATCTTTCATTTTTGGCAAAGAAAAATGCTATCTAAAATTTTTAGCATTCATTTAAATATTTAAAATAATTTTCATTAAGTCTCTACTAAATGATAGTAGAGACTTGACATAAAAATGCATAAGACTAGTAGCTATAATGCCTGGCTTGGGAAACAATGGTTCAAGTATTCTGATTTCAGCACTTTTAACCTACCTAAAAATTTGACTATGAAACACACACACACACACACACACACACACACACACACGCACACACAAAGACCTGGAAAATTAAGTGAAATATGAATGAATTCTCCTGTGCTCTGATAGGTAGGTAATCTTGTGTATTACAATAAGAAAATCACACAGATCTTCTCAAATAAAAGAAGGCTGTGATTGTAAAGTCCAGAGGAAAACCCCAGGTATAGCCTATCCAAGTAAAGGATAAAGTTTCCAAGAGATGCATGCAGAGTGACCGAGGAAGTGGCCCACTGAGTCAGGACCAGGCAAGGAGTTTACAGGCCTGTTTGTGAAGAACTGTCACCGCCCATTTATTGATAGAAGGAAGATCTTTGTGGCAAGGTCAAAATAAGGAATAGGCAAGAGAAAGTAGCAAAGTGGATCTCTCCCTGGCAGACGCAGCATGGGATGATTTACAAGCAGGGGCTCACTTGTCTTTCCCAATGGTACAGCCAGGAAGGCTATTACTAGTCACAGCTCACAGGGGAGAAGGCGGAAACTCTACGATGGTCACTTAACTTCACAGGGGCCAGAGATCGAGTCAAAATTTGACTTGACACAGGGCCACCAGTTCCCAGCCCACGAACCTCCCCTCACACCACATGCCTTTCTTGGGTGAGCCTCCTTAACCAGGGTAACAACAAACAACTTTCACTTTCTCACTTTTCATATCTCCAGCCCTGTAGGCCCCCCGCCAGCCTCTGAGAAAGCAAGAGAAATGCAGGCTGGGGCTGCCTCTCTCCTTCTGGGCTATATCCAGTGTTGCAGCCCTTGGAAGTATTTGTTGCCCCCATGTTGACCACTGTGCAAAGGGCTTTGCATTGCCCGAAGGAGCCTTGGGCCTAGGGCAAGAATATATATATATATATCACATGATGTTCATCCCATCTCAAGCACTAGGTTTAAAAAAATCTGCTAGGCATTCATCTACCTTTCCCACTTCTGCTTATGATTTGCCCCCCAAACTCAAAAATACCACCCACTCCCAGAAACAGAGGATGAAATTGCCTTGATTCCTACAGTAAGGAGAGGAAAAAAATTGACAATGGGAGCTACATAGGTGAATTAGTTTCTAGTAGGATCCTTGGGAGAGGTCCTTAATGAATGCCTCAGCTCTGTGACTCTTGGGGAGGTCTGTCTGCCTCCCTGTGGGCCACATAAAGTGCCAGCTCATGGCTGCTCAGTAAACACTGGGTGAGTGGAGCGGACTCTGTCTGTGGACTTTAAAGAGTATACTCCCAGATCTCTACGATTCCACCTGGAAAGGTCTTATAGGATTTGTGGACAGGGCTGTCTTTGGGGGTTTCCTCAGGGCTTTACACCAGCTCACTGTCCAAGGGTGTGCTTGTAGTCATTCTCATCAGTGGAAATGCCCACCTGCCAGTAGAAGTTATCTGGAACCATGAAAGAACACTACCCCCATCTGTGGTGTTGCTTCTGTCTAGTCAGTTCCCCTTTCTGTGTTTGAGCCTCCATCCTGAGACTATTTCTCATTTTATGAGGAGTCAGAAGGCTCGGGGAGCTGGCAGAAGCCCCTTTTCATTTCTTCTTAACCCCTCGCTCCTGTGTCCTTCAGGAATGCTGCTGTGTCTGTGTGTCTGGTCTCCAGGCACTGTGGAGGATGGGTGCTGGTGACAGGTATGTCCTTATGAAACCCATGATCTGGGAGAGGGGTTCAAGAGAAGCTGAATCTGGGGCAAATGTGCAAAGGTGGGGCGGAAGCCTGGCGAGGAGAAGGAGAAAGCAGGGCATATGCTTGAAACCTTTAACCATCAGGCCAGTACACAGGCTATATGTTGGAAGGGGGATCTTACAAAATTAAGCTCAACTGTTCTGATACCAGTGTTTGCTTGAGTAAACCAGGAGAGAGGACAGAAAAGAGAAAATACCACTTACCAACTAGCTGGCAGCTGCTCTTGGCCTTGGGGTGCTGGGGGCTCCTTGTAGCCCTGCTCTAGGAGAAGCTGTCCAAGGGTACTGGCCCTGCCTGAGCCCCAGTATGAGTGGAAAATCTAGAGGAGGGAGGTAACATCCATGACATTTGTGGAGTAGTTCTGCTTTTTCTGTTTTATCTTTCTTTCTCTGATACCTTTTCCAGTGATTTCTTCCCACCCAACTGCCTCATCCCTACATTAGAGATCAGTTGCTCATTTGGAAGGAAATATTCTTAGGTCCAAAAAGAGCCTAGGTGGTGGTTTAACATGCTCCTCACACTCTGAACACATTTGCATTTGCAAATAGGCCTAAAATATTGCCTCTGTTAATAGTAAGGCAAGGTTTTGGAGAGACAGGTGAAAATAATTTTTGGCCAAGGGAACTTCCCACTCCTCTCAAATTACAACAACTAAGGAGATGACCTGCTCTTCTTACAAACAATTTCAATCTTTGGATTAAGTCTCTGGACTAAAATGAATTTATTTATGTGTTCACATTTGCAATTCTAATTATATGTGCTGTTTGCTTCTACAGACATCATTAATGTTATTTATGTGAGTTATCCCTATAAAGGAAGCTTTTATGAATCTCTGTTCATTCATGTATTCAGGGTATGTTTATTGAAGATTTACTAGGTCCTAGGTACTGGATTTTGAATAGGGAGCATAAAAGACAAAAAAAAAAAAGCTGCACTCTTGAAGCTACTAGTTTCCCAGTAGGGAATTATGCTAGTTAACATTAATATGACTTTAATAACAGTGTTTGAAAGGAAGGAGATAGTTCTACATGACTATGCTAACTGGTTAGTTACGACGTCTTTGTGTTTGATATTTTGACCATTGTATAATCCCTGAATAGTGGATGCCCCTTCCTGGGTGGAGATGGAGATAAGATTTTATGAAATTGAGCTATGGTGAGAAGGACAAAAATATGAAAGGTGAAAAGATGATTCTTTAGGAGAAAAATCAAGGTTCAAATACCATCTTCTAAATCTGAGGTAGACACAGGGCTTGAGAGTGCCTGCGTCTCCGGGCCAGGAGATTGAGGCTTTGGGGCTCTAGAAGGGGAGCAAAGTCACATCTACAGGCAGTGAGCGGGGGCAGGGAGGCTTCTGGGCAGTTTCGTACAGTGCAGGCGGGTGCTGGCCATCTACCTGTGGTAGCCAGGCTGCTGAGAGCACTTGGGAGCAGTAGAAGAGTATGACCACGGCTGGGTACAGGAGGCTTTACAGACCCTGCCCTTCTCCGCTCTCCTGTAGAGAGCTGTCCCTGCACGGTGCATCGGCACCCACTCACACTGCATGCACAGAGGAAAAAGAACATATTTTCAGCATATTGCCTCTTTCCATCAAGACCCGAGACTGCGACAAGAGACACAGGCCACTCCCGGTCCATGCTTCTCATTCACAGATGTGGTTCTTTTCTGAGTTCCTATCCTGTTAGTATAAATTAACTTGAATTTATTCCTAATGGCACATAACAAACAACTAAAATAACCCCATTTCTCTATCCAGCCAACATTTTCATTTCAACTTGGGCTTTAAAAAAAAAAAAAAAAACCCTTGAACCAAAGAATGAGCAATGCGGGAATTTCAAGTTCTTGGAGTAAGGCCTTGGACACAGAAAAGGGGACCGATCCTCAAATTGTGCTCTTACAACATTGGCTTTCCTCTCTTTGACTGTGATTCTGATTCTGAGACGATGAGAAAGGGGTCAAAGATGGGCATGGTCGCCCTTTGAGTTCTGAGGGCCTCATTCCTGGCAGACATATGCACAGACCTGGAGAGGCACCCGAAAAAGCTTATTTTTAGGTCTGTTTTTTTGTTTGGTTGGTTTGTTTGGGTTTTTGACAAAACAGAAAAAAATGTCCTGGATAACCATCAGTGTGATCGTTGGCTCCAAAAAGCCTGATTCTAAGTATTACTGAGAGAACTGGGTGTTGAACACAGACATGCTTCTGGGGGACAGGAAGAGCAAAGGCTTTCGCTGCACTGTGCCTTTTGTGCCAGTGAGGGCCATGTACTCTTAATTTTAAGAGTTTAGTTACTACAATGTCGGAGGCTGAGTAAAAGCAGAATCTGGCTCCATATGAGTCTGCACAGGTGTTTCTTCTTTGTACCTACGCAACTTTTGACTCTGCTCTCCTCATTTCCTTCTCTCTCTCTCTCTCTTTTATGTATTTAGGACAGGCTCTACAGGGTCTATAGGGTTTCACTCCGTAGATCAGACTCATAGTGATCCTCGTGTGTTCAGTCCCAAGAGCTGGGAGTACAGGTGTGCACCATCACGCCCAGTCTCAATCACCAGCTCAGTGCACCCCAAGGATGAGGCCAGCATGGCACACCAGGGATCGAACCCCAACCACTGCGCTGTCTGCTGAGCTATCTGGCTGGCCCTCTCCTCATTTCTGTCTGGAGATGCTGTGCCCACAGGGGTGAGGACAAGATTAGCCAATAAAAGGAAACAAAAATAAGATAAGTAAATTCTCCACAGATGGAGGCCAAAGGAGGTTTTGCTCCAAGGGGAGACTGGAAACTGTAGGCAGATGATCCAGCCTGAGCTAAAGGGAGATGGGGCCGCAGAGAGTTCTCCAGGGAGGTGGAGCTCCAGATGGGAGGCACACACCCAAGCCAGCCACTGCTGCCCCACCAGCTTCCAGGAAGGCTCCATCCCTCATTCCCAGGGCTTGTCTTATACAGCACTTGCTGCAGTCTCCTCCTGTTCATCTCAACTCCACGAGCCTTTCATGTTGGCTTTCCTGGTCACACTGATAACGGCCTTCCCCTTTCCCCAGACCATGAGAGCATTACTTAAACTATTTACCTACACTTTCATCACACCATTTTCTGCTTCCAAACTACTAATCTCGTATTTTCAATTTTCTACTGAATCAAATATAAACTCCTTGTCTGTCTTTCCAAATCCCACTAAACTCTTCTGTTCTATTTACAAAAATTAATTTCCCACTTTTTTTTTCTCAAAGTCAACCTCTTTTCCAGTCCATTCACCTTTTCTACTTTTTTCCTAAGAAAACACGATGGTCATTTCTCCCTTTCCAAATGACCTTAAAAATATTTGTACTTGATTGTATCTCAGTAAAATTTGCCAAAATGGTGAATAGGATTTTGAGCATTCCTCACACAAAGAAAGGATAGAGGCTGAGGCAGGAGGAGTGTTGCAAGCCGGAGACCAGCCTGGGCTATGAAGTGAGTGCAAGGCCAGCCTGAGCTACATAGCAAGACCCTGCCTTAAAAAAAAAGGTAAAAATTTGAGGTGCTAGTTATGCAAGTTATCCTGATTTAATCATTACATGTTGTATAACTGTGTTAAGATATCACACAGCAGACTAAAGTGCCTGCTTAGCAAGCTGAGGCAAGTGCAAGGGCTGAGGTTTGATCCCTGGCACCCCCTGCTACATCAGTCCCACCCCTGGGGTGGGCTGAGCTGGCAGAGTCTGGGTGTAGTGGTGCACACTTGTAATCCCAGCTCTGGGAAGGCTGAAAACAGGAGGATCACCGTGAGTGAGACCCTCTAACAATCAAATACATTAGAATAATAAATAAATAAATAAATAATTTTCAAATGAAATAAGATATTCCACTGCATCCCACAAAGATTAGGGGATGTAGCTCTGCATGAAGGCTCTGGATTCAATCCTGATGTGTAAGGTAAAAACAAAAAGAAAACTACTCTGCATTCTCCTCTGGAGAGAAAGTTAGTGCATTTTCATTTGCACACGGGATAAGTGGATCTTTTTAGGCAGACGTATAATCTTATTGTCTTTATTTGGAGATTTAGATGATTTAAGGAGATGTCTATGGATTTCAAGTTGTTTAGGGGTGGACTTATGATTGCTAATTTTATGTGCAACTTGGCTAAACCATAGCATGGTACCCAGATATTGGGTCAGACACCAGTGTAAATGTGTCTGTGAAGGTATTATTAAATATGTGATTTACATTTAAATCAGTAGACTTTGAGTAAAGCAGCTTACCTTCTATAATGTAGGTTGCAGAATAATATATGCAGTAAGTTTAATTTTTATTAAAATTTATATTCTCATGTCTGTATAAGTAGGGAAGAGGATCTCAAAAGCGTGCACAAAAGGCCAACAAGAACGCGTTACTTTCCAGGGACTGATTTGGGACTTGAGGAAAAAAGATGGGCAGCTGCTTCCCTTTTTTCTATATCATTTCTATGATTAATTTTTCCCACGTAAAATGCATTTCTTACATATGTCTTCCACTCCTGAGGAAGAGTCCAATTTTTCATTTTTTAATGTATTTGATTCAGAGTCTACAGGGTCTATAGGATCTCACTATGTAGATCAGAACTGTAGTGATTCTCTTGTTTTCAGCCTCCCAAATGCTGGAATTACAGCACGTGCTACCATGCCCTGTCTCAGTGGCCATCTCAGCATGCTCCGGGAGTGGGGGCCAGGGATCGAGCCCCGGTCCCTGCCCTCTGCATAAGCAGGCACTTTAGTCTATTCCGTGACCATTCATTTCCCCTGAAACCTTCAGGGAAGTGTGCAGAGTGAGATGAAAAGCAATGTAATGTGTTTGAGGGTCAATGTCTTATAATGACTAAATTGAAGAACACACACAGGCACGCACGCACACACACACACACACACACACACACACACACAAATTGCCAGAGGATATCAAACTCATAAAGTATCGAACACAAGACGAGCCTGATGCCTTTCCATGTGTGCATGTACATGTACACCAAGACTGTGGCTGGAATATTTAACAGTTAATCTCAGCCAGCGCTTAAAAGTGACTCATCAGGTGGCCGTCATTTGTGGATCCCACTGCTGTGGGATGCAGCATTATGTGTTATGAAAATCTGTTTCATGGGCTGCCTAGGGAAGACCTCCTGGAAACTTGCAAAACTTTCAAAAGGTTAAGGCATATGGCTCAGCACCACAGCTCCTGCCTGGCAAGCACAAGGTCCTGAGTTCAAGTCTTATACCAAAAAAAAAAAAAAAAAAAAGATTAAAAAAAAAAACTTTCAAGGACAGAGGCCGTTGGCCACCACATCGATGAATAGAGTTCTAAGAAGTGAACAATTGTTAATGTTAAAGGCAGGTAGCAACTCTGTGGCATGAAGAAAGCTGTGGCACGAGGGTGGTCTAAAACGCCACTAAGACAGCGCCCAAAGACCATGGTTCCATCACTGGTACCACATGCTGTGCCAGCCCCACCCCCTGGGTGGGCTGAGCTGGCTACTAAATAAATAAATAAATAATTTTTTTTTTTTTTTTTAAAAGAAAACTATCACTGCTGTGGCCCCAATTGAAACTCTCCTTAGTAGAAGTAACACATTGGAAGGACTCAGGTGGAGCCCATCCGGGGCAGGGCTTCATCTGCTCTAATAGAAATCGGCAATGGCAGTCATGGACACACTTGGATCCTCCATTCCTGCCACCAGCATAGTTATGACACCAAGTCTAAGCCCCCTGCAAGGCCCAGCTCAAATACCGCTGCCAGCCCTGCACTTCAGGGCTGTGGAGTCCTGCGTCAGCAGCAGGAGTCGGCTGCGCAGGCTCTCCCAGACAGGCGGGGACCCCTGAGTGCAGCTTGCTGCCTGCTACATAAAATGACAAGAAAGGACTCAGGGTCTGGGATAATAATGGAGTTCCAGGGGTTCTTCTATAATTTTCCTTCTTCTTGGGAATGTAATGAGAATTTCAGGGGTTAAACTTAGAAGCTAAGCAATTCAACCACACAACCAATTCATCCCCACCCAAGTATTTTCTTCTATGTTATTACCCACTTTCGCTTGAGTAGTGGTGTTGGTGGGGGGTGCTCATTACCTCACAAGAAAGTCCAGGCCTTGATTGTGCCTCATTATCAAAAGCTTTCAACTTCTAAAACTGAAATCTTTTTTTTTTTTTTTTGCCAGCTCAGCCCACCCTGAGGGTGAGACTCGCGTTGGGGATTGTACCTCTGTCCCCTGGGTCTGCCTAAGCTTGTCGAAGTAGGTGCTTTAGATTGCTGAACTATCTCGCCTGTCCTTAAGACTGAAATCTTGTTCCTTAGGACTTCTACTCTTTTAAAACTGTCTGCCCTTCAGTAAGAGCACGTACACCTTCCCAAGAAGGTGTGTGAATGGCCGTTGTATAGCTGTAATCTTCAAGATCATGGTCCCCAGTTCTATTTTAATCTTATTTATTTATTTATTTATGTATTTGGTGCAAGGTCTCACTCCACAGCTCAGACTCGTAGTGATCCTCCTATCTCAGCCTCCCCAGCACTGGGATAATAGGTGTGTGCCACCACCCTGGGTCTCAGTGTTCTTCATGGCTCACCCTGGGGCCAGTGTGGCTTGAGGTACCGGGGATCAAACCCAGGCAGGTCCTTAAGCTTGCCATGCAGCTGTTTACATCGCCAAACTCTCTCCCCAGCCCTCACCCTCCGTTTTTTAATGTTCCTCATTTGACTCAATTTCAGTATTCCCTAGTGAGCTGTGCTGCCCTTTCACTTAATAAATTCTAATTTCATCGGTGCCACTCAAGTCAACCAACCCCGCAAACATAATCTCACAGACTTATGCACAGACTCCAGCAAGTGCAGCCCACCTCACGGCTGAGTGCACGTGCTGGGGGCGTGGCCCGGGGCAGGAGCACTTGCCTTTCGTGTGTGAGATTGCCTTTGGTGCCCAGCAGCTCCCACTCAAAAAAGGCTTGCAACTTACTTCAGTCATTGCCACACTGACATTCCTGTGGTCCTTATACTTACCATGGATAAGCTATTTCTCTGCACCGTCCTATTCCTCTTACACAATCATCATTTTAAAACTTAAGTATAGATTTTTTTTAACTTTGTTCTGAGCTTCATTGAAGTTCATTTGGTTCATAATTCATTCTTTCTTTTTAGACTTCGTGAATATTAATTCAGCTGACTGACCTTTGGCTCTTTTTTTTTTTTTTTTTTTTTTTTTTAAGGTGGGGTCTTGCCATGTGGCTCAGTCTGCCTTGTGCTCACTGTGTAGCCCAGGCTGGCCTCATCGTCTGCACATCTGAAAATAGAAGTGTTATTTTCGTTGCTCTCTTTCATAGTTTTACTGACAAGGTGAAAGTGAAAATTAAAAACCAGAGATTCCTACAACACAATGTTATCATTGCATTAAGAAGGATTCTTGGCTCTCAATTGCTGAATGAATTAATGACTGAGTGAATAGATCAATACTTTATCCTCATCCCCTACATCTAATCCATCACCATATCCTATTGATCACAATCCTATTTTGGGATCTGGTGATTATCTCCACTTTTGCTATTACCTTCCTAGGCCAAATAGCCATCTTTGTTCACTTCATTGGCAACAATGGCCAGCTGGCCAGTCTTCCTCCCCTGGTCTTGGCTCTCTTATTAGCCATTTGCTAGGCAAAACTAGAGTCAGTTTTCAGAATGCAAACCTGATTAGGTTATTGATCTTCTGTAGTTCACATGGAAATGCTAAATCCTTAACTAATCAACAAGGCAAGCAGGGTCTGGGCCCCGCTGACCTCTTCAGTTGGGTCTCCACCTCTCTCTGCCTTTAGCCTGATTAATCTTATACTTTCAGGTGCCATCCTGCTTTGGTGCATTTTATATGCTATTTCCTTGGCCTAGAACCCTTCCTACCCATCACCCACTTCCACCCTTCACTACTCAGCACTTTCTTCACCTGTTTGGTTTGTATATTGGTATATCACAAGCTGCTCTCAAACGTAACAACTTGAAACAATAAGTATTTCCCCTGCGACAGTGCTGTAGTTCAGCCAGGAACTCGAGCAGATCTCAGAGTATTTCTTATGTTCTTCACGGCCACCAGCTGAGCTCCCTTCATGGCACTAAGCAGATGGGCTGATCTACAGACACGCTGTTTAGACACCTGCTGTGTACTTCTGTGGTCACTAAGCACAAATGGCTCGTCCTAATTGAGTTCTGTTTTAAGTGTAAAATACAAGATTTTTGAAGACTTAGTACACAAAGAATTTAAAATATCTATTAGTAATTTTATATTGATTATATGTTTGATATTATATCTTAGATATTTTGGATTAAAAATATAGTATTAGAATTGATGTTACCTATTTCCTTTTCATTTGTTAGTGTGGCTACTAGAAATTTTCAAACATGGCTTGCATCCATGGCTTCCATTGTATTGCTGTTATACACAGCTAATCTAGCAGAGATCACTTAGCATTTTCTATAAAAGGCCAGATAGAAAATGCTTTTAGCTTTGCAAACTGTAGTAATCTTCTCACATTTAAAGAGACATTCAACTCTTCCACTGTGTTGTGACAGCAGCAATAGATGTAGTTGAATGAGTCTGGCTGTGTCTGGTAAAACCTTCTTGAGCACCTGTCATACATGACAATCTTCTGCTATACTGCCTGGCCTTGCATCCAATTGCCTTCTTAGTTTGCAGTTCAGAAACTACCTTTTTAAAAAGAAAAGGAGCTTACTCTATGCCTCCAGGAAAATAATAGCTGCTCTACAAATATATATGCAGCTTCATGTTCTGGGCCTCTGAGAAGCACTTCACGCAGCGTGTCACACCCAGAGAGAGGTACACCCCCAGGCAGCTGCTGTTCCTGCTGGACCCCACCCTTTCCCCACCAGTAGATGCATCCATCTAGCAAGCCAGCTTGTCCAGCCACATGCTTCAGACCTAGTCTTTCCTGCATGGAGCTTGTGGCCTCTTATATTTTGCTTGAGGCCAGGATTCCACCTGTTCTGGGCCATGCTAAATGTTTCTGCCTTCCTCTTGACTTAGCATTTTTCATGGGCATGCTTTCGTTTTAGTACTGGATGAAAGACACATCTTTCATCCCACACACTCTTTTATCTCCAAAATTTCTAGGACTAACATGGTGCTGAATAAACTCAGTAAATGTTTGCCTAAAATATATTCGAATAAACAACCTTCTGAAGACACCAGGTAATTTATCATCATTACTCATGACTCTCTGAGTACCACTAAGTTCCAGACAAAGCTGAGAGATAGGAAAACTTTTTCTTGGTTTCCCTGCAGTAGAAACTACCTTGGAGCTCTTCTCTCACTTCCTGTTTCACTATCTCTGTGCTTCCTTGTCTCACCAGATTTCTGGCCTCAACCACCTCACATCCCTTCATCTGCCTTTTGCTGGTACTAGATCCCACATGCTCCTTCAGATCTGAAACACTAAAGATATTTTTACCACTTTTCTATCACAGTATTCCTATTTCCCCAGAGCTCTTTTGGTGCATCCAAACAAAGACCATCAGGAATCTGATTACCTGTCCGTGGTTAGAGCAGAGAAGAACTCTCTGTGTTTGCCGTGTGATGGGTTTTCAAGCAATGTTTGTGGAATGAGTGTAAGTTCAGAATAGCTAAGGCACGCTCTGATCCTCTACACAAATCCCAGCCTGTCTCCCTGAGTGTCCCACTGTGACACCAGGAGCCATTGGTCCTAGGGAGCGGATGGAAGCTGACACTCCTGCTTGCTCCTGCCAGCCAGCTGAGGAGCTGGCTCTGCCAGTGTTGAACAGGAATCAATGGAGCTGGATGGTCTAAATCTCCACTCTACTATTTAGCTGGGTAACCAAGGGCAAGTTACCTAACCTCTTTCAAACACTGGTTCTATGATATGGGGGCAAAGAGTTTCATCTCATCCTGAGGGACAACAGTGTAATCAGTCGCTCACTCAACTCTTACTAATGTGTAATGATGGGCTGGGCCTGTAAAGCGGAAATTATATACACCAGGAGCTCTTTGGTTTCTTGAGTGAAAGTATTTATTTGAAGCCTACTCTTCTTAGGTTCTCCACTGGTTCACCTACCTCACAGACCTTAGTCTATTCATAGCTGACAGAAACCTCTGCTCAGAGAATCCCCCTACAAATTCTTAGGTTCTTTCCTCTCCCATTCCCCTTCTTACATGCTCCCTCTAAGAGTGTTTCCACGTGTTGGGTCTTTGAAGAAAGCTATGACTTGTGGTTGGGGTTGGGAGGTTATTCCTGAGGAAACAGTTTCATTTGTGCTCTTCTTCTGAGGTAACAATTTTGGAGGAAGTGGATTTCCAACCCAGCCTCTGCTCTTTCCCTAGTCCTAGGAGTGAGAGATACTCTTCACACGGGACATTTATACTGTATAATAGAAGATCATGTCAATATTACATGGTTAGCATCATGTTTTAATAAGGTTGCTGACAAATCAAGTGTTCAAAATATTTCTTCAGGATAGTGTATAGTCTATAAATTAATGTTTGTGATATTACGTGGACTGTTGCCGCGGTGCAAGGCCAGGATGTTGAGGAGGGTTATGACTGCTATTCCCAAATCTTTGAAGAAAGATTCAGGCTGACATGTAGTAGACTCTCTCAGATAGTTTTGGAGGACAAAGCCAGTATCAGTGAGAGGAAGTGAAGGAAAGGCAATTTCTAACCCAGAGGAAGAGAGTTTCCAAAGGGAGAAATGTAAAATGGTACTTCTGGGTCAGGAGCAGTACTCCTCACTGTGTGAGCTATAAGAACCATATGTCCAAGAGCTCCTAGGAGCAGACTGATTTCAGATAATTACTTGAATTAACAGTTATTTTCTAAGTTTAGAGCAAAATATAATAGCTTTTGTGTCCCTCTTTGGAACCAAAGAAAAAATTGTCTTTGGTTAGGTTAAGCAAACTAATTTTTAGGTGGGAAACTTGCAGGGAGGGGTTCTAGTTTGTTTTTTTTTTCATGTATTTAGGACAGGGTCTGTAGGGTCTCACCATGCAGATTGGACTCTCAGTGATCCTCCTCTCTTCAGCCTCCCAAGCACTGGGATTACAGGTGTGTGCCGTCACGCCAGTCTCAATCGCCTTCTCAGTGTGCCCAGGGCCAGCATGGCACACCAGGAATCAAACCCTGGCCACTGTACTCTGCTTAAGCAGGTGCTTTAGTTCACTGAGCTATCTGGCCAGGCCTTTGGGGGGGGGGTCCTAGCTTTTGATGAGAATTTTCACTCCAAGGGGCTTTGGTCCTCAGATTCTGGGATAGATAGGATGCTGTTAGTAATTCAGTATGTGGGGGTACAGGGAATCAACTTTCTAGGCTGAACCCTGGGGTGGTGTCAGGTTTGGTTCAACAGATAACCATCCCAGGAGCCACCACCAAGGCTGGCTAAAACCCATTGGAATTACTGCAGCAGAGGGAGAGGGGCACCCGGGGACAGCCACTCAGCTCACATATCAAATACCTACTGCGTGTCTCAGGGACCAAATGTACTTATGACATTGTCATGAAGTGCTATTTTTCTGTATATAAAAGAGCTGCCTACAAATCTTTTCTTTTTTTTTTTAAACAAAACCAAAGACTGAAAGCGAGCAAAAGAAATGTACGTGGAAAGGGGAATAGTATTTGAAAAGATATTCTTACTGTTAATAAGAAATGTTCATTTTATTTATTTACTTTACTCTTTTTTTCTTTCATGTATATATTTGGTTATAGGGTCGCACCACACAGCTCGGGCTGGTAGTGGTCCTCGTGTCAGCCTCTCCAGCTCTGGGATTACAGGCCAACTTGGTGGCCAGCTCAGCACGCCCTGGCGGCAGGGCCAGTGCTGCATGGAGGACTGGGGCTCTAACCTTGGGCCCTGTGCTTGCCAAGGCAGCATTTAGTGTGCTGAGCTGTATCACTGGCCCAGAAAAGGGCATTATAAAAAGACAACCTAAATGGATCTCAGTACTGTATGGCAAAATAAATTATTGCCCTCCAATAAAATACCGTAGAAAAGCATGAAACTTTTTTAGTGTCACAATATTCAATGCGAACTTATACAGAACAATTCCAAGATGATGGTGAGAACACAAGGCTGTGTATTGAATGCTCCTATTAGTGTTAAAAAATAAAATAGAGTATAGACTTATGTTTTTATTTTCGTTTACTTGACCTAAAGTAACTGCAATGAAATGTAAGAAACCAGTAACAGGTAATAAAGTTATATTTGTGGATGAAAGCTAGACAGGACTGGGAGAGAGTTGCTTTCTACTACTTATCACCTTTACCTTTAAAACTTACTTCTAGGGGCTAGGGATTCTGGCCTTGCATGCTGACCCTGCCCCAGGAGTGCACTGAGCCAGTGACTGAGGCTGGGCGTGGTGGTGAGTGCCTGTAACCCTAGCACTTGGGAGGCTGTAAACTGGAGGATCACTAGGAGTCCGATCTACATAGTGAGACCCTGCAGACCCTATACTAAATACAAAAGAAAATTAACTCTAATAAAGGTATTATCTATTCGACCAACTTAATTTAAAAAGAAAGGAAAGGGAAGAAACCTAACCCAGATGCTCTCAGTTCAGAGGTATGGGTGCTGTGGGAACAGAGAAGAAGGGTACCTAGCATGGCCCAAAGGGTCAGGAATAGTTTTCAACAACCACCCCCATCCCAAAGGAAGAAATTTCTACTATTGGGTAAAAAAATAGTTGTGTATCTTCTGAATATTGTATCAACAAACCTGTAAATCAGTGGACAGTATAGTGAACTAATTCAGCAGTTGAGTTTTCCTTCTCGCTTTAACTGTGAAATATCTACAACATAGCTACGTGTGGTAGTGGACACTCCTATCCCAACACTTGGGAAACTGAGGCAAGAAGATCAAGACTTTGAGTCCACCCTCAGCCATACACTGAGACTTTTTCTTAAAAACCAAATAAAATAATATCTGCTTGCCAAACTTGTACCCACCCAATGCAAAACAGGTAGATTTTAAAAATTTATTTATTTATTCATTTATTTATTTAGTACAGGGTCTCACTACAGTGCTGGGCTTGTAGTGATCCTCTTGCCTCAACCTCTCCAGCACTGGAATTACGGGCATTCTGTGGCCCACACAGTGCTGGTGTGGCAGATGGTACCAGAGTCGAAACCCAGGTCCTTGTGCTTGCCAGGCAGGCACTTAGACTCCTGAGCTATCTCCCCAGCCCCCAAAGGAGGTGGATTTTGGTGGTGCATTGGCCTTGTCTCTGGCTCCCTTGTATATTCATGAACTTTATTTGCCTGACTTTTCCAGATATTTCTAGTGTTGGTCCGTCCATTATTCTCAGCTTCCTTGTATGCCAGTCTACAGCCATTTTGGTATAGGCTTAGTATATCAGTGACAAGAAAAGGAGGAAATCAGAGATAGTGGTTATAAAGAAATGTAGATCAGGCTGGGGACATAGCTCAGTAATCTAAGTGCCCACCTGGCAAGTCCAAGGACCCAGGTTCAATTCCTGGTACCACATGCCACACCAGCCCTACGCTGTGCTGGCCACTGCAACCTGGTGTGATGGTACATACCCATAATCCCAGCACCAGGGAGGCTGAGACAGGAAGGCCACTGAGTCCGAGCTGTGTAGCAAGACCCTGCACCAAATAAATATATAAATAAATCTTAAAAAACATTGCAGATCATTGTCTTTGGTTCCAACATGCAGATGAAGAGGGTGCCCTGGTACAGGTTTTCTCTAAACATTATCATCACGTGGGAGATTGTTAGACATACACATTAACAGCCTTCCTCCCAACCTAGCAAGTCAAGTTCTGCGAATGAGGTCCAGGAAATTATTCTGTTTGTCAGGTGACTTTAACACACATTCAAGTTTGAAAATCATTGGGAACAAAGAGAGGGTTGACTTCTAAACATAAACATCTTCCATAGGCGGTATCATACTCAAAAGAAATTCAAAAAACGTAAATAACCTCTACAATCTCATTACCTGATGCTATAAAGGTTAATTTTTTATTGATGTCACAAATCAGTTTGGGGCAGTTGTGGGGAAAGAGTTGTTTCACTAAGTCATTCAGCAAAGCCCCTGCTGTTGTGAGGCTTTGCCATCTCCTAGATCTTTGGGCTTTTCCCCTGCATCTTAGTGGCTGTAGATGGAAGTAAAATCCATCATTTCTACCTGGTTTCATTGGTCAGAACCCAGTCACACATTTTGCCTGCCTGCAGGGGAAGCTGGGAAATACAGCCTCTCTGTGGAGCTGAAAGGAAAAGAACTGGCTTTGACAGGCACGTGGCATTGTCTGTCTCTGCCACACCTAGGAAACTAAGCGAACCCCGAACTCCACTTCAGGTTCATGCTTTGGTGAACTCTGATCTACAATTTCACTTTCTAACCAACTTTTATGTTTTCTTTTTTCTTGATTCTAGCACCATGGGACCGGTTATCATTCTCATTTTGATGTCTTTCCTGTACTCTGGTAAGAAACTTTTCTTCTCTGGGTAAAGTCACAAAACCCTTCCCCACCACCCCGTGAGTCTGATCACTGCAAATCCATCTGGGGACATGATGGGTTTTGCTCACACATGACTTATCTTGTGTAATACTGTGCACCAAGGCTTTCCTGGAGAAGGTTCTGCTCTCATGACTAAGACCAAGTATCGGGTGACAGTGCGCAGGCCTCACCAGGGAAGGAGCCCACCCCCGTGGTGTCCTCCCCCTGCCACCTCACCTGCAAGGGGCGTGGATGCACAAAATAGGGTGGACTGGCCCATGCAGTGGCTCCAGCTGGGAGCGCATGTGTGGTTACTCTTCTGCCCCACATGTATCCTCTCTGGTCTTCTCTGTCCCATTTCTGGAATTCTCAGGCCCTCAGGAAACAGCTAATGGGCTTCCAAAGGCCTTCCTCTGTATGAGGACTTGCTTCTGCCTTCCCTCTCCCAGGTCCACCACCCAGTACCTACAGATCGTAGTCTCTGCTCACTAGTAACTTCTGCCCTTTAGCTAATTGTGTCAGCTGGCTTACCGCTAATGAAGCTGACATTTCAGGGCTCTTCACTAGCACAAGTCCTTTCTAAATCCCCCTAAGAGCCCACAGAGGGCCGGCCTGAGCAGTGCACTCCTGTACATTATGATTTGAGAAGATCTGAATAAGTATGCTGTTTTAACCTCAGTTAAAACAGTGAGTGGGCAAGACTACTCACAGCCTTTGTTCCACTGTAGCTCTTCCCTCTGTCACCTTCTACAGTCTGCTGACATTGTAGTGACCGTGAGTACTTTTTATTTGAATTGGGCAGTCTTTTCCATGCTGATCCCCCCATCCAAATGTTTTTAGAAGTATCAGGCTGCACAAAATTTAGATATTCCCTGTTTGCTGCTTCTTTTTGAGTTTCGGTTTCTTCATCTTTAAGAGACGGTTTGCTGAGGCCAGCCACGTGTCCTGTGGCTCTGTGCCTTGGAGTTTCTCCTGGCCCACTCCTTCCTCATGCTATTTTCTTTTTTTTTCCATCCATAACACTGGGGTTGAAGCCATCCCAGGTGCTGTGAGGCACATCAGAGGCTAACTAAGGCCGTGCTTGGCTAGAGCACGTGCAAAGCAGACTCACCACGAAGTCCCCTCCTCCATGCCTTTCAATGACGGGCTCTTGGCCACTGACTCCCTGCTCCTATGGGTGATGAGGAGGAGGTGGACTGGTTATGGAGAGATGCACCTCCACTGACTGCTGGCGGGAAGGGCAAGCTTTTCGTGATTTATGTTTTCTGCTCAGCTCAGGGTTTGCTGAGTGTGTGGTACACAGATGAGCTAAGCAATTACATCACGAGCCTAGGTACAGCAGTAGCCTATGCCTCCCAGGGCCAGCGACCCCAGGGCGTGCCGAGCTGCTACCACAGCGCTTGGGGATGTGCTGGGAACATGGTGTGTGTATGTGTCTGTCTGTCTGTCTGTAAGCATATTATAAATATTAACTCATTTAAGTATCATGGTAACTTTCTGCTATAGATCTTATGATTATTGCTCCTTTGAAGGTACAAACACTAACACAGAGCGAGGTTATGTAACTTATTCGTGATCAGCAAAGCTCAGTGCAGAGTGGCAAGCTCGGACTCACATTAGCACTGTAGCTGCAGCATCCAGTCCCTGGGCCATGGCCTTGGGCTGCTTCTCTTAACACTTGCTGGTGAATCATTTAAGGGGGTAGGATTTCTCCTCCAGGTCCCCAGCAGCTTTTATCACTTGGGCCTGGTCCATACTCACTAGCTCTGCTTCCCTGCAGCAGGCTGGAGGTGTTCGTAAAGCTGGTGATGAGCCCAGCTCCTCTGTCCTGGGAAGGACAGGGAGGGAATCTGACCACGGATTTTCAGAAAGGCTCAACTGAAAGACCATTTGGCCCCAAGACTTTCTGTACACTGAAAGAGAACAAGGGAAGCCTAGAATCCTTTAGGAAGCCTCACCCACCCCACCCCGGGTGTGCTGAGCCAGCTGCTGAGTTCAGGCCTGGTGCTGCACACCTGTAATCCCAGCACTGGGGAGGCTGAAAACAGGAGGATCACTACCAGTCTGAGCTGCACAGTGAGACCCTTGTACCAGATACTTTACAGAAGAAAGAAATACTCAGGCACTTCATGGCTCTGAAAAGAGTTACCAATATTGAAACTCTAAAAACATCTCCTCCAACTGATAATTATTTGAGTTCCACAGTGGCGAGAGAGTTAGAGATAATATGTGGGGCAGTACAAAGGTAATGCAGATTATATAGTTTAAGTGAAGAAAGCAAGCCACAAAATAATTATTCATAAGTAATACTACTTTAATAAAATTATTCACTTTCATGATAGATATTAATATATTATTAATAACAGGATATAAAATTGATTGGTCAATGCTATTTTTATATAATAACTATAGTATAGGTCAGACATTAACATATTAGTTTCAATATATGTACTCACTGTATGTCTTCAACCTTAATATTAATATATTTACATTGATGTCAATTAATATACTGGTTAATCATTAATATGCTAATGTTCATATTAATATGAACCACAGTCGGCAACTGCATCTTTTCCCTCTATGTGATAAGCCCTTTCTATAAATTAGTGTTGTACCTAGGTTCGGAAACGTAATTTATTCCATGATTCTTGGAAAGATGGCTGAGATTGTGTGCATACCCGATACTGGGTTTGCGAGTGGAAGGAAAATGTTACAGAACTGAATTGTTAGCAAACAAAAAGCATTCATGAACAAAGGTACTGCTGTATTTTCTTTTGTCTTTATAGCCTACATTTATTTTTGTCCTCTTAAAACTTTTATCAGTTTCTATCAGGTTTTTGAGGCTAGCAGTTGATGTTTAAAATTTCTACTGTGGCCACCTCTGTACGCTAAAATCTGTAGTCTGAGGACAGCACTGTGCAGTATAACAATCACGGCCGAGCACTTTTCATCTGTTCTTTTAAATGGGTATCATCTCTAATGTCTTGTCTTTTATTTTTATACTCTCTTTAAAATAAATTAAAAAATAAAAAGTAAAAAGGACAAGGAAACATTAAGGTTTATTGAAAGAAAGAGCTGATGTTTAGTTGATCAATCTCGCGTACCTAATGGTTGTAATCTGAACAACAAATTTGATGATAACATGTAATACAACAACCATTGTTAATTTTCTATTCTTATTTTGAAATCCTGCACCATTTTTATTGTTATGCTGTTTTGTTTTTGTCTTTATTCTAGTTGTTTTTGTTTCTTTCCTCTTTAAAATAAACCTTTAAAAAAATAGAAGGTAATGTGGAAAAGAAAACAATGGTTTTCAATTAGAAAATAGCAGTGCAGGCCTCCCTCTCTGGGAGGCTGAGGTAGGAAGATCACAGCCTGAGAAACTTAGCAATAGGCTGTCTCAAAATGAAAATACAAGGGGCTGGTGATATTATGACTTAGTTCAAAGTCCCTGAGTGCAACCTCCGATACCATAAGACAGACAAACCAAATCATTTCCAGCCCTTCCCATACAATTAAAAGCAACAACAATGCAGACACCATTTACCTTTGAAGAAAGATAGGAATCCATTTGGACTTATCTGTCTTCTCAGGGCACACCCGGCTCCTAAGGAAGGACGGCAAACAAAGCTGACATCCAGAGGGAGAAAGGACAAACGCTTGGCCCAGAATCCACACCAAAAATGTAGGGCTAACTGACTCATTTGATGACAAAGATTAAACAGCTCAGTGAAACAATTCTGTTTCCTGCTCCCATCAGGTCCTCCCTTCGTCACTGAAATTAGACCCTTTAGTGGCTGCCTCTCCCTTTGAAGCTAGGATTGAAGGAGAGTTTAAGACTGAGAAGTTCGGAGGGCCAGGCAGGGCTTTGCAGGATTAGATTATGATTTGTGCTTTGTAATTAAAAAGCTGCAAGAATGAAGTGCCGCTGTCAAGCTCTGCACTGCTATCCTGACACCTCTGTAACCCTTTTAAGCTAGAGCCAGTGTGGTTTTGTGGTTTTTGAAAAATAAGCAGGTCCTACATCAGGAGGGGGCTTAAGTTTTCCTCTCCTTTTCTGTTTTTGAAGATGGAGTCTCGCTGTGTTGCCCAGGCTGGTCCTAAAATGCCAGGCCCAAGCCATCCTCCTGCCCAGCTGGTACTTCAGGCTCCCCCTCTGCACCCTGCCCGGTCTGACTTTTCATGCAGTCTTTGTTCGAGGGTTCTCGGTGTCCCTCTCAGTGCTTTTGCACACCACCCCGGGCTCAGTTAATATATCCGGAGTTGTAGTTAAAGTCTTCTTCATTCTAAGATTTATACAAAATTGGCTCAAGTTCTCATTCTACATCCTGTAGAAAGCTCTACTATCTCCCCCCAAATTTTTTAATAATTTTGTTGAGAAACATGTAGCACTGATATATAGTTTCAAAACCGATTAATAGGACAGTTTTCAATAGTTAACACATTGCATATTGTCGTCTTAGTGGTGATTCATTGTACAAGAGGCAGACATGATATCCTGTTCACAAGCACTGTTAGAACCAATCTTTATATTCATTGAATTAAGAGAATGTAGTTGTATATCTATCCAAACTATGTTGAATATACAAATACAAAATGGTTGTTCATTTGTATTCCCTTTTTTGTTTAGTTTTGTCAAAGAAGGGTATTGCATTGGCATTTAAATATGATAGGTGTGTGCGTTCAGCAAAACATTATGCTATAGTCCAGTAGTCCATAATAATATTGGGTTTTCTGTAAGACTGGCAATGTCAGAAGTTGTTGACTTCAGCCTTTTACAGCTCAGCATAATATGACTTTACTTTTGCATTTTGCTCTTCTACTTTTCTGCTGGATGGTTAAGACCAAGATAAAGCAAGACCTATATAACAAGAAATGTAACTTTTGTATCTGATAAGTTCAGTCAAATCCCCTCAGGATTTATCCTGTAACCCTGTACCACAGTTTGTAGATCTCTTGTCAGCGTCAGCCATGTGGATGAGTCATGGTCATTGCTTGACCAGTTTGCTCTCTGTGAAAGCCTGAGAGAATGTTTTCTCTCCATGTGACTCTCCTTAGGCACACTCTACATCATCCATCACTTGGCTCTATGGCCCCATAATGTCCTTGATCACAAAATTTGGGGCACAACTGAGTTACTTGATGTTACACTACAGGTTCTCCTATGTCCTGAGTCTTCACTAACCTTGAAAGGCTAGGGCCAAAATGTTGGCTGACCTTGCAGCCCTTCTTTTTCTCTGATTTTTGGTCTGCAAACTTAGGTTGTTAACCCTCCAAAAGAGAAGCTTATGTTATTACCCTACAACATAAGCAGTTGAGCTTAACCTCACTGTCTGAATATCAAACATCTTAGGCATAACATGGAACAGGTATTTTCCATCAGGTGTTGATATGTTAACCTTTAAGTCCCTACAGAATATTAAGGAAAAACATTTAAAAAATAAAAAATACTTAAAAATAGGAATAAATGATTACATATTTTTTGAAGCAGTAGTTTAGAAATCTAACCATGTACAGCATTGTAGCAGGACAGTCCTGTGACATTTTTTCTTTGTTACTTGTTTTCATTTATCACCTTTTTTTAACAAAAATTTATTTGAGAGACAGTATGGTAATAATTTGTATGTCATGACAAGAACATATTTAGAGGACCAGAATGACAGGCATTCCAAGCATGAGTCTACTATTACACATTGCTATGTTCAGTGCAGTTGCTTTCCAGATCCCTGTGTGGATGGCATCTGAAGAGATAATGTTTGCATTGCTACTTTTGACTCTCATTTCCTGCTGAGATAGATATTGATCACCAAAACCACCATGCAGAGGTAAATTAACAGTTCAGATGCCACAAAGAATTATTATGGAGCTCGTTGATCCCATTGGAATCACTCCTTTGTGTTAAACCACTACCTTAGGGGCTTTTGAAATGTATGTATGTTACCTATAAGAAATATCTCATCCCAAAATTTGTAGATTACTTTAGCAGAATGTTTTTAATAGGTTCCCAAGATAATGAATGAACTGTCAGATAATTTACCATACTAGAAGATGCTCATAGAATAGAGTTTCTTTAAGACTGGTTGAGAGCAAGAGAAAATATGGTAGAGGAAAGTGCAGAGCTAGTGACAGATACACTGCTTGGGAACAAGCATGAATTCAACAGACAGTGGCTTAGTTTGCCTTTGTAAAAGGGAAATCTTATCACCATTGCTCTAATATTATTTAGCTTTGTGGTATGAAAGGGCAATTTTTCAGCAGTTTATATTAAAGATCTTAGTTTGATCTTGCAATTCCTGGAATCAGGCAATACTTCAGATCAAAGTTGGTTCTATTTTCAGAGAAGAGTTGAAAAGAAAAGCAGATTGGTTATTTCAAAGCTATTTTCCTTGTAAGGCAGAGAAAGGGAAACAACAATAGAAAAAACTAACATCAGAATATTTTAGAGAGGGCAGGGGAGATAGCTCAGTAGAATAAGCGCTTGCCTGGCAAGTGCAGGGTTGTGAGTTCAATCCCCAGTACTGAAAAAAAAAAAAAAATTAAAAAAGAATACTTTAGATAATTATTTTGGTAAGAGTTAAAAGATGTAAATTAAGGAGAGGGGAAATTCATTGTCAATCACTTCCCTGTTTGGGAAATTTTGGGATATCCCTATGCTCCTGATTTCTTGAAAGGGCAGCTAACAAGTTTGATTTTGGTTTGATGATATGGGACTTTAGCATGAGTGATTCCATTTTGATTTTTCAGCAATGGAAATAGAAATACCTGTGGCCCTGTTTTTATGACTAAGATTTTGCTTCTCCAGTTCATCTGTCCACAGAGGCATCCTCTTTGCCAGGTTCTAGGATCTCAAAATTAGGCTAACATTTTCATACCCCTTAATACTTGCCCTTTCTTGATTTCATTTTTGCTCCTTCTTTCATTCCTAAATATATAGATTTTCTTTCATTAAAAGCTTTATTAAAAGTATTCAAATCTCCAAATCATTCCTCAAGTCTCAAATCATTTCAGTGGCCTTTTATGTCAATTTTGTGACCTCTGTTAGAGAGAAACAGATAAGGGCCAGTGAGATAGCTCAGCAGACTAACCACCTGCTCAAGCAAGTGTAGGGATCAGGGTTTGATCCCTGGTACTGCATGCCATGCTGGCCTCACCTCCAGGCACGCTGAGCCAGAAACTGAGTTTGTGTGTGGTGGCACACACCTGTAATCCCAGAACTGGGGAGGCCAGCAGGAGGATCACTATGAGTCCGAGCAGTGTAGTGAGACCCTGAACCAAATACATTAAAAATAAATATTAAAAAATCTTTAAAAAAGACAAGAGAATAAAAATTAGTTATATGCAATTATGAACATAATATATATGCAAATATTTGAAGGCTTTATTCAATATAATTTCATTCATACTTTCTCAAGTTTCTAAGTGCTTTTCATTTTTATAATGTTTAAAATCATATGGAGGTCTGGGAGATAGCTCAGTGGACTAAGTGCTTGCCTGGCAAGTGCAAGGTCCTAAGTTTGATCCCTGATACCACCAAAAAAATTAATGATAGTCCTTTGAATTAATTATAATTTGCTTTTTTGTGTTTTATCATTTGAATGTATTGTCCAGTTATTTTCCTTTGTTTATGGTTGCTAAGAAGCTTTCTGTATAATGGGCATCATTTTTTAAATGTCCTCCCTTCCTTCTTTCCTTGTTCTTTCTATATTCTTTGGACAAGAAAAACAATCAATTTGATTCTTCTTTATGAGTTCAAAATATGTTTTATGTTTAGTTGAGTCACTACAATGTTTCAAGATATGGATTTATTTTCAATTATCTTTTTTTGCTTTAATGTATTTTAGTAAAGGGTCTCACTACACAGATCTGACTCATAGTGATCTTCCTGTGTTCAGCCTCCCATGTGCTGGGATTACAGGCACTCACCACCACACCTAGTCTCATTTGCTGTCTCAACGTGCCATGAGACTGAGGCTGGCATAGCATGCTGGGGATGGAACCCTGGCCCTGCGCCTGCCGAAGGAGGTGCTTTAGTCTGCTGAGCTATCTGGCTGGTCCTCTAATTATCTTGCTTAGTGCTTAAAATTACACTTTTGTTCAGAGACTCAGGCATCTCTTCAATTTTATAGATTGCACATTCTCCTCCTCAAATATTACTTATTATCATTCCTTCCATTCTCTTGCTTTACAAACCACTAGAGCTTCTCAAACTAACCTTACTCTATTCTCTCTTTTCCTTCTCTTCCTCTCTCCATGTTGCCCTTTGGGTGAATTTCACAGTGTAATCTACTTCATTAACCTTTTCAATAATATGTTTGATGAAAAATTTATTCTGTTTTTCCTAGTCTCTATTTTTAATTTCCAGTATTGTTGATGTTTAATCTAGACTCTATTCATTCATTTTTGCTTAATTTATATTATTTCTAGAACTACTAACATATTCATGAACATATTATTGCATTTCTCCTATTTTCATGTTTAATAAACTATATCCTCATGTTTTTGAGGGTCCTAATTACATTTATTCTAAAATCTTTTTTCAAAATAAATTCATGTGTAAATTATTGATTTGGGTCCACAGACATTGTTTCCTGTGAATAACAATATGCTGGGGCTTGGGAGATAGCTCAGTAGAATAAGCGTTTGAAGGGCCTGAGTTCAATCTCTGGTTCCACAAAAATTAAAATAAATAAATAAATAACAATATGCTATTAACAAATGAAAACCTAAAAATCAACTTGTAAAATTTTTAGTTGATATATAAAACATTAGACATATTTATGGTGTACCACATGGGATTTTAGTTTGACTATATATTGGCAATATTCAAATCAGGGTAAGAATATCTATCTCCTCAAATACCATTTTTTTTCATAGGGAAAACATTCACTATCTTATGTCACAACTTTTAAAATAGCTTGCATATTGAGTTTCTGATGTTGAGTTGCCCTTAAGACCTATTGACAAATTGCCCTTCCCTCATCCCTTTCGCCTCAGCATTCAGTAAGCACTGCTGTACCCTCAGCCTCTGGGAGATCAGCTCTCAGAAATGAGAAACGCTTAAAGTACGCTCCCTGTAAATCAGTATTAACTCAAACCAAGACAGTAACTCATTTAATCCTTCAGACAACCCTCAGCCATAGGTGCCATTATTATTTCTGCATTTTTCAAGAAGAAACCAAAACACAAAGGAATTAAGTAGTGTGTCCACAGTAACACAGGTAGCAAGCAGTTGACCTGAAATTGAACTCATGTTATCTAAAAATCTATTCTTTTAACTATAATAGATGATGTCTTATGGCATTCTGTTTATATCCAGATGGAACTCAACTGTATGAATGTTTTATTTATTAAACCATTTAATTTATATCTCTTCGCTCATTCTTATGAGCTGTGCATATCTATGTAACCCAATTTTGTGTGTATGTATCTTTTTAAGAACTGAATTCCTAGAAATTGAATTGCTAAGTAAAGGCTGAAACTTACTATATAATTAATTATTTACAAATTACTTACAAAAATGTATCACCTCAGAATTTTATCAACAATGTATAATAGGACACATCTCCTCACATTCTCTTGGGACATAGGTATCTAGTATCTTTAAGCATTTGCCAATCTGACATGCAAAAGAAATTGCATCTCATTGAGGTTTAAATTGCATTTTCTGATAATTATTGAGATTCTTTCATTCATTTCTCCAGTGACAATTTGTGAGTGTTTCATATTCCAGTTGCAGATACTGGAAATGCCACAGTGAAGGAAAGAAAAAACAAGCTTCTGTTTTCATGAAGCTTATTCTAATGGGAAATGTCAAGTTCACCTGAGCTGCAAGAGCAATAGGCATGCTGCTAAGAGTCAGAGCAGTTGATTATAACTGCAAGAAAAAAATGAGTTAAACTTTTAAATTCTTATGGTAGTGGTATGTGCAAGAGGCTAATGTGGAAGAGCCAGCTTCCCAGTTCTGATTCTCCCCGTGGAATGGTACTCCACTTAAGAACAGATGGGTCAGTACAGTACAGTCATGGAGGTCATGCCACTGTTGAGTGAGCCCTAGATGCAAGGATGTGGCTCCCATCTTATGGATCCAAGGATGGGAAACATACAGGAGGAACCTACCGGAGGAGGAAGACCAAGGGGAGGTCCAGGAGTGGGAAAGTGCCGAGTACTGAGTCAGAGTGAGAACAAGGTCCTCTGGGTTCCCCCACCATATGTGAGAAGGCCAGCAGAGGCACCTAAAGATGACCTCTGCCCAAGGCCTTAGATAGAGAGCCCTAGGAATAAAGTGCATGGGCTAGGCGTGCAAACAGGAGAAAAAGCACCACTGGTCAAGGGACTGACACCTGTACCCCAGCTCCCTTCAGAGACTGCAACACACCAGTTACGCACCAGCGCTGATGGGGGCGGGCCAGAAGTCCTCCACCAGCGCTGCCAGGTAAAGCCTTTGTGACTGCCTGAGGTCAAGCCTGACAAATCACACAGATTTTTAAACCAGAGCTGCATTCCTCATGAGAGATGGATAATAACTAAATACACCAAATCATAACAAGTACTATGATTTTTTTAAAAGTCATCTTAAGGGATAGAGAGTAGCGAGAACACTATCTTCAATAGGAAGGTCAGAGACATTTTCCTTAGAAGTAACATTTGATGAGATACCTACATGAGGTGTACCACCAGGCTGAGTGGAGGAAGTCTCCATACAGCAGGATCAATTTGAGAAGAGGACTTGAGAGAGAGTGTGGAGGGCCTTCTAGAGGACTGGCAAGGAGGGCAGTGTGGCTGGGACAGGGTAAGTGAGGGATATGGGGCAGCATGGTTCCCGGGTCCAGTTTGTATATTGGATATGGCTCTTAGTGTGTTGCGGGGTAAGAAGATCCAATTTACAGTGTGGTGGGAAGTCATCAGAGGCTTTTGAACCAAGAATTG
The DNA here is from genome assembly GCA_004027165.1 of Ctenomys sociabilis. Taxonomy (NCBI): domain Eukaryota; kingdom Metazoa; phylum Chordata; class Mammalia; order Rodentia; family Ctenomyidae; genus Ctenomys; species Ctenomys sociabilis. The sequence continues at coordinate 33,230 of PVKA01010564.1, forward strand.
GATAATCAGAGACAGCTTTCCAAAGCACCATCTTTTGAGTAAGGATAGCGGCAGAGAATTCAATTATGAAGCAGCAGATAGCAGCAAGCCAGGAGCTCAGATCTTCAGTGAGTCAGGAGTACCTGGGAGAAAGATGGATAACAACAGCAGGGGCCAGCAGGAGTGTGGTCTGAGGACATGGGTGACTTTGGATTTTACACATATAGTGACATTTTACATGTTATGTTCTGCTTCATATATTTTAATGGAATAGATAATATTTCCTATAATTCTACATTGTTATATATTTTATAAAATATCATGTGCTTAATAATTATATATTTATATATATATAATACTTACCTACATAGTGAGATTCATGGTAAGCATGAAATCAAAACAAACCTAGTCTTAGTATAAATGCTATCTAGGTCTCAAAATTCCTGGAGTACCATCCTTGCCCCATAGGAGAATCTTTCATTGTTAACTGAAAGGATAAACTCCTAAATTCTCCAGATAAACACATAGTTTTTTTTTTCTTTTCTTTTCTTTAGTTGTTTCTTCTCTTTTCTTCAAACTGAGCCTTCATTCTCCCCTCAGCATATTCCATTTCACCTATGAGGACTGGCAAGGAGGTCCTCATATGGCTGAAGTAGTCTCACATTTTCTGAACTCTGCATGCACAGACAATGCAAAGGACTGGGGACAGCAACGAGTCAGGCAAATGCTCACAGAGACAGAGGGAGGTCTGAAAGAGGAAGGCAAGCTCTGTGGCGAAGTGCAGGCATTCAACAGGTTGTTGGGTATGAGTGTCAGGAGCTCTATGAAAGTTGTGGGCCAGAGAATTGGCAGTGTATCCACAGGGACAGAAGAAAAACCCTGAGGAGAGGATGGAGAGTGAGAAGTCCAACAGCAAGCATGTAAACCAGGAAGTCAGAGATTGAGGAAGACTAGGGCATTCCAAGGAACATCACCAGAGCATAACATCCGGGCCACAGAGACAGCTCAGCCGTCTAAGCACCTGTTTAAGCAAGCACAAGGACTCAGGTCTGATCACGGGAACCACATGCAGTGCTGGTCCTGCCCTGCACTGGGGCCCCCACTGAGTCTGGGGATGGTGGGGCACACCTGTAACCCTAGCACAGGAGAGGCTGAGATAAGTGGATCGCTGTGCGTCTGAGCTGTGTAGTGAGACCTGTACCAGATACGTAGTTTTTTTTTAAAAAAGAACATAACATCCAGCAGAGTGGTCAAATGAGGTGGAGTCACTGACCATGGATGAAAAGTCGCCAGTAACCCGCATTAGGGCAGTTTTACTAGAGAGCTGGAGGTAGGAGGCAGGGAGTAAGGGCAGCTGTTTCTGCTTATTCCAAGAGAAACTAAAAGCAGGAGCAAAGGGGAAGTGTTTGAAGCAGGGCAGGGAGTCTGGCGGCCAAGCTAAGTGAGTCTGGACACCACAGACTGAAAATATCACCAGTCTAAATCATAGGTCTTTTCCTCCAGGAACACTCTACTCATTGTCCGAAAAGATATGTAGATTCAAAGTAGAGTGCTGTCCTCACACGGAATTCTACAGAGACAAAGGCTAATGTTTATTGAGCTTGCTGGCACAGAATGATTAAAAATGCATTTTACTATTTTGTCTTTGATAGCTGTTACCATGAGTGACTGATTGCACTTCAATTAAAATTTAAAAATTCAGTTTCTAGGTGGAGAGATATCTCAGTGGTCTAAGGACCTACCTGGTGAGCACAAGGACCTGGGTTCAATCCCTGGTTCTACATCTGTGCCAGCCATGGAACCCAGATGTGTGATCCCAGCCACTGAAACCAGGTGTAGTGGTGCATGCCTGTCACCCCAGCACTGGGGAGGTTGGAACAAGGGGCTCACTATGAATCTGAGATGCATAGAGACCCTGTACCACATCAATCAATCAATCAATCAATAATAAAAAGATTTTTAAAAATTCAGTTCCTTCCCCAGCTCTCCACCCACACAACTCTCAATAGCTACAGTGGCTGGTGGCTAGAAGCTACCACATTGCCCACTGCAGAGGAAGGTATTTCTGTCACCTCAAAAACAGAGGTGACAGAACACTTGTTCCGCAGAACACTTGTTCAGCAGAGGATCTAGATTAGGTAAAGCTGAGGTCTTGGGGAAGCTGAAGAACAAACGTAGAGTGAGAAATGAGAGCAAAACCTGGAGGACGAAGAGGTTATGAGCAGAAAGTAGGCTCTAGGGCTTGAGCAGTTCTGGGTTGTTATGTTTAGGGTTCTACCATGGAGAACTGCTGAAACAGCCTGAGGGTGAAAATATTTGGAAATGACTCACCTGCGTTGAACTTACCAAATTTATGGTCAAAGTTGATTAGAAAGAAAGACCCTGCATCTAATGCCAAGGTCCTCATTGAGCAAGGAGTAGTGAGTGGTGATTAGTGGCTAACTATGAGAAGAGAAGGCACCACTTCTTAATAAGAAGGCAATGCCCAAGGCCCCTGTGAAGTGGATCATGCAAGCAGCGGCGGGAAGCCGAGGAGCTTACTTCAGATAGGGCCAGATCTTAATGAAAGAGCAATATTGGAGTAAATATCTACTGAAGAGGATGAGGATGTGGAGGGGTTTTTTTTTTCCCCCCAATGGAATGAGGCTTCCAGAGGGCCTAGTGAAGCTTTGAAGGAAAGTCAGCAAAAGAAGGAAAATGAATGAATAAGCTCAGTAACATGAGGAAATGATGTATGGCCATTTAGGGTAGTAGCCAGGAAAGACTGGAGTCTTAATGGGGTCAGAGATCACCAGTTAGCGGCACATGCATTGGACATGGTATTCACAGTGTGTTACAGAAGAGGTATCCTCGGAAACAAACTCCTGAGTAAGGAGATGTCCAGCTGAATTCTTGAGTCTGTCTCCTGATGACGTCATTTCAGCTGGTTACTGTTAGATCATTTCTCCCACAAAAGGGCTAGAGAAAGAAGAGAATCTCAGTGTTTTTTCCTGGTGAGTCCAGTTGCTTAGGGATCTAAGCTCTGGGGATGGTAACAGTAGAGGACCCACGTCACTTGAGAAAAACAAACCTGAGTTAGAACTTCCTTATGCAGTGAAGAGAGGATCAGTGAGGTGCCCCATGCCTAGCTCTGGTGATATCATGAAAACCAGTGCCCGCTGAGGAAGGGCATGGTGTACATTGTGAAACACTTTCAGTTCCATTCAGAGCAGTATTTATCTCATGGGAATGAAATGGGTAGCTTCCATCTCATGGGGAGAGGTGGACGGAGATAAATATGTCCCACCTAGAGACAGAAGCAGAGATCATCTGCAGCAGCTCCTCAAACTGGAACTCTTGTTAAAGTGTAGACTTGGCCTCAGGTGGCCTTGGATGACATAAGACCATTCAATAAATGATGTAAATGGCCTTGGTCCACAAAGAATGCTTTTGTTGGTAGTTGAAGAGAACAGTTAGATGGTGGAAGAGAAAGCCCTTGTGACTTTCGAGAGAAAGAGTCTAGCCCGAGGATCTGGACTTGTCTATGTGTGGAGAGAGTGAGTGGGAAGGAGAGAAATTACTGGGGAAAAAAATCTGTAAATTGAGACATAGGAAAACAAACCAACAATGAAATTATCTCCTGGTGCACAATTGCTAGTCGAGCAATAGTGTAGCATTCACTGATAGTTCAAAGAACATTTGTCTGTGTGTTCAGTTTCTCATTAGGTCCTTTTTCCTATGTCGTACATCAAATTAGGCCCAAACCAAAACGCATTTTCTCAGACACAGCGCTCTGAGCTTGTACAGTAGGTGGCACTCTTGCATGATTATCAAGAGGTAAGCAAGCAGAAGGCCCAGGTTCATCTTGTAAAGTAATTGCCAATTGCATGAAAGCTTTCTTAGGTCCCCTCATCACTGCTCTAGGTACCGAGCAATTGTCCCTCCTTCCTCCTTCCAGCGTGGCATGCATCCTATACCTCAGATGCTTTGCAGACTACTAGATGAGGGTGGTGCAGTCGGCAGCAGTTCAAACTCTTAGCACCTTGCAGTGACGCTGGGAGCCTCGCTGCCAAGCTCCGGATCATGTGTGCTCCCTAGGAAGTCTGCGCGTGTTCCATTTTGCCACATTATTTTACACGTCACTGTGATTTTTTTCTTTATTCCCTATTTCAAAAAAGAAAAAAAAAAGAAAAGAAACTGACCATATCAATTGAATTTCTTCTCCCACTAAAACCACATGAAATGAAATTCCTCTCATGTCTCTCATAAACACAGCTTTCTCTTTAGTCCTTTTTTGGGGGTGCTGATTGAATTCAACAAGTATTTATTGAGTGCCTGTTGTATGCTAGGTATTGTTCCAGGTACTTGGGTCACAGAGAACAAAGAGCCCTGCATTTTGCTCATGACCCTGGGCAAATCTCCACACCACTCTGCACCTGTTGGCAGCTGCCAAACGGGAATAAGCAGGATGGGCTGGGACGTGGATACTGTGGTATGCTGCGGAAATGACAGGCTACCTGCCCAACCCTCCACCCAGACAGCACGGAGGGCTGCAAGTTGATTTTTAATAGTAAAGTACAGCAGGGAGAGGGTGGCGGGAGCCGTGCCACGCCAGCTGGTGACCTGTGGTGGTGCTGGTAGCAGGGCCCACACCAGCTACACCAACTGCTGCTGTTGCTGCTGCTGCTCCGTGGCAGCCTTGATGGCAAGGTCCTTGGCTTTCTCTGCAGCTGCCAGTGCTGCCTCCTTTGCCTTCTCCTCGGCTTCCTTGACTGTCTCCACCAGTGCTTTGGAAGGGGCCTCGCCTTGTAGCTTGGCCAAAATGTATTCAAAGCCCTTCATAGTCTCGGTCACATTACTTATGAATCAGGCGAGGCCAGATTCCTGGACAGCAGTGGAGACGCCAAATAAGCTGGAAGAGACCCAGGCTTCCCTACGACTTCAGTCCAGCCACTGTTGCCCGAGTTCACACATCGTTCCTCCACCACCACCACCAGCCGGGCATGGTGGATGTTCCAGGTGAAGGCAGTCAGGGTCTGATTCTGTGGGTCCACTACAGAGTCCTCCAGGACGTACACCGAGTGAGCGACGTTGGCAGGACACAGTCGCTCTGCCCAGCGAGGCATGCTGTTGGTCTTGGTCAGGAGTCTCCGGGACAGGAGCTTCTGGTCAGGGCTCACTTCCCGGTGTACTGTGTCTTCCGTCAAGACATGTTTGCTGTAGGGATTCGGGTATCGCTGCCAGAAGGCAGGGAACACTTGGTCCCAAGAACTTCGGAGCACGCTCTGGCCCAGGAAACACTTTACCATCGTCACGGCCTGGGTGAGCCCAGTACAGCATCAGGGGAGAAGAACCGGGAAGGCACGCGGAGACCCGGCCAGGCCCGCCAGGTTCGCACTTCAGTCACCGACTCACTGCGCCCAAGTCACTGCTGCTGCCATGAGGGGCTCGCTTTAGTCCTTTTAATACCCAAGTCTCTTCACTAAGATCTTGAATGAAGACTCATTATTTTGAACCTACTACAACTTTCTGCCTAAGGTAGCATCTAACTCCATATTAACTAAGAAACAGTATTCGTCCTACCTCGCACTTCTCACCCCTTACTACCTCATTCCTTTGCCAAGTCTCAAGTATTTCTGTGACCCAGAAAAGCCTCTCCTAAAACCCTGAGATTTATCACATTCAAGGAGGGGGGTGACCCAAATCCCTCCCACAAATACCAATATCCTTTCAAGAACCAAAACCTTCCTCTGAACTGCTATCGCATTCCCTGTGGGTTGGACATTTCCAGGGACAGCACGTATTGACAACCGCAAACCCATGTTGCCTGGGGTTTCCCCAGGACTCTCAAAGCACAGTGCTCACCTTCTCAGTTCTCTTTCTGGTCCCTGAAAGAGCTTAGAGAGGTCACTGAAGAAAGAAGCCTTGGCTCACTGAGTCATCCCCAAACTGTTTTCTGTCCTTGGCAGACCTAACCATGGGCACAGAAGCCATGGGGGGAAGATCTAGAAAAAGAATTATTTCAATTTCAAAGGTGTTTCCTCAATGTGACCTCCAACTAATGAAGCATAATGAAAGGGGAGAAAAGAAATAGAAAAATTATCATTACTATTAACAATATTTTTGCCAGAGTGGACCAAGATGACAGGGTAGGACAGGGAGGACTTTGGGGGAGAATGTAGTAGTTGTGAGCCTGTAACAACTATAGCAAAAAATATTAATCCTCAGGTTGTAGGAAAGTGACAGGTGGGTAGGAGAATTGTCTAACTCTGCTGGGTTTCCCTGCCCTGGTATTTAAGTTCACAAAACCATGGTACTAGAAAGACTCTTAGAACATTTAAAAGCCCCTTCTTTAAAGGGATTTATGAGACAAAAATAAGTCTTATAAAGGTGGACATTTGCACAATGCCATGTGTTCAGTTCATAGTGAAACAGGAACAAAAAACCCCCTGAATTTATAGATGTTTATATCTATAAATGTCTATAGAATTTACAGATGTCTAGCATGGATTCACAGCACCAGGTCATAATAGTTCAGCTCTTTAATATAATTATTGATAAGACTGAGCATCTGGATAATGCTAAATGGGGTTGGGATGTTTTTCTTCCCTCTTGCGTCTCCTTCCTAATCCTCACCTTTCTTTTTTAGGTGCTGTCTCCCTGCGGAGTGAAGCGTATTTCAATCAGACTGCAGAACTGCCATGCCAATTTTCAAACTCTCAAAACCTCAGCTTAAATGAGCTGGTTATATTTTGGCAGGACCAGGAAAAGTTAGTCCTCTATGAACATTATTTAGGGAAAGAAAAATTGGATAGTGTGAATTCCAAATATAAGCACCGCACAAGTTTTGATCAGAACAATTGGACTCTACGACTTCACAAAGCTCAAATCAAGGATGAGGGTGTCTATCAATGTATCATCCATCACAAAAGGTCCACGGGCCTCCTTCCCATCCACCAGAAAGATTCTGAGCTGTCACTATTTGGTATGTGGCCCATGATGTGTCTAGATCTTTGGACTTCTCTGGTGGGTCTATAAATGAATAGAAAAACTTCAAGGATGCAAACTTCAAGGGCCTGGGGGAAGGGTTCTGCAACAAGCTTAGAGAAGACACTCGTTTCTCAGGAATCCATCTGAGGGGAGTACAAGGTCTGGGAGTAGGGAACTGAAGTCCATTGCACTTTTATAGTTTGCTTCTGATGAATCAGTAAGAATTTGGGGGAGGGCAAAATAGAGGTAACTTAATGAAGTGAGGGGGGCGACTTAATTTGGCCATTGCTAAGTGTTATAACCACCCAGCCTCAAATTTTGGCATTCATTTTCTCCTTCAGTCCATGATTTCTTACCTACTAAGTCATACCTTGGAGCTCCTAGCAGGAGAGAAATCTGACTTTAAAAAAATCTTGTATAGGTTGCTTAAGAATTGTTTCCCACCCTAATCGTGAGCCCAGTAGACAGAATGGGAAATATCCCAGCAAAGAAAACCCGTAAACTGACAAAGTATCTCTTCCGTTCCCTCCGAAGCCTAAATGTGACTGCAGAGGTTTTTCTTATTGTCATACCAAAATATTAATTATTTTTGTTTTAGTAACACTTCTATTAATTTACATATATATAATGTAACATCATTATCTACAGGCTATAAAATATAGAATATTTCCATCAGCCTAAAAATCTCCTTCCTGACGTCCTTTTAAAGTCATACTTTCCTGGTACTCCTGTAGTTTCATGTTTTTGAGAATGCCATTTAAAGAGAAGCCTACAATGTGTAACCTTGAAACATTAGCTCCTTTTATTCAGCACAATGCCCTTGAGTCTTACCCAAGGCATTGTATATATCAGAAATATGTTCCTTTCATTACTGAGTTGCATTCTGTTGCTTACCCATTCAACCCAATGAAAGAGACTGGACAGTTTCCAGTTTGAAAAGAGATGCTGTGACTTTCATGTATAGGTTTCTGTGTCTAAGTTGTTATTTCTCTATCTTTGGTATACTAAATTCGTCCCTCCTGCCTGTCACCCAATGAGTACAAGAACCATTGAAAAATATAATTTTATCATGTGACGCACACCATAGGCTGAGGCCCATGCTTTAGGCAATCTGGGGTTCACAGTGGACCCCAGTGAACTCCCAGATTGAGGACTTTTGCTGTACTCTTGTAAATACATCTAAATATAGTCTAATTTTTGTATTTCTGTTCTGTGTCCAGCTAACTTCACTCAACCTGAAATAGTGCAGATGTCTAACATAACAGGCAATTCTGGAATAAATTTAACCTGCTCATCTGGACAAGGTTATCCAAAAGCTATGAGGATGTATTTTTTGCTAAAACTTGAAAATTCAACTGAATTGGAGTATGATGGCAACATGCAGACATGGCAAAATAATGGTACAGAGCTGTATAACGTCTCCATCAAAAAATACTTTCCATTCCCTGATGGCATGAGTAACATGACCATCTTCTGTGTCCTGAAAACTAAGGCAATGAAGTCAGAGGAAAGGGTTTTTTTCTCCAAACCTTTCTGTAGAGGTAAGGCTGCTTCCTAACACTATTTCTTTTGTCAGGTACAATATAAGGCAAATGGCTCAGTGCCACCTGCTTGCCTGGAAATCTACCAGGCCATTCTATGATGCTAGTCAGATGGACCCAAGTGGAGGGCTCCAGCTGGTGTGAGCGATCTAGGCCTAGGAGTCAGTGAGGCAGTGCTGCACTTGAAGAACATGTTCTTAGCCCCTGAAGCTGCCCTAGTCTTTTGGAAATACCTTTGAATGGAGGATTCTGGAGTTTTGCAGGGCTCCTAAGAATAATTGAACCTTATACCATAAAAGAGATTGCAGCGCTTAATAAGAGAGAAGGTTATTCCAGATGACAGACTTTCACATGTGCAGAGATTTCCTGCACAGAACAATTGCAAAGGCAGCTTCAGGGTTCAGCAGGCAAGAGGATCCCGTCAATCAATCATGTCTGATGTAAGAGTCAGTACAGCAAAGAAAGACTCAGAGGTAGAAATGATCGCAGCAGGATGAGCTGTAGGAACCCATGAAGCTGGAAGAAAGGGTGAGGTTAAGCAATGTTCACCAACAGGAGCCCGATGTTCTAAACTCTCAGCTCTGCCTCATCTATATCTGAATGTACCCACTTGAAGAGCATTAGGCACAAATGTCTCTCCTAGACACTGCAGCCACACCAGTTCCATCACTTTTTCTGAGCTCTTCCCTCACCCAGCTGCCTTCTTCTCTCGTGGACCCCTTCTCCAGGCCTTGGTTTGTCCCCTCCAGAGGCATCCATCCAGCCCATTGTTTCATACCTGTCTTTGTTGCTTCCTTGCTCCTGGCATCTGTTTTGGACATTGGTTGGCCTACAGACACACTCTCAGTAAGAGATTGTAGGGCTTAGCTACATAAGCTGGTTTTACAACTGGGCCCACACCCTCTGTGGTATTGACTTCTTTCTGTACCATCAACTCAGTTTCTGAGAGTCCAGTAAAGAGTAGTCCACCTATCCTGCTTCTTCTGTAGTCTCTCTTATCCTCTCCATGTCCAGCACCTTCACTTAGCCACTAGCATCACCATGCCTCACATGCCTTGGGCACTCTGCAGTTGCCACCATGGTAGCTTTGGCTCACTGTTCTGTTGCTTCTTAAATGTGGCCAAAACCTCCCTAGGCAGCACTGTCCAGAAACATTTCAGCTCTAGCTGCTTTAGAAAGATAGACTTTGCTTCTCTGTATCCCTAGTCTGTGACTTGAACAGAGATAGGTTAGATCCTGAGCCAAACTAGAGTCTCTGAGTGTCAAAAAAAAAAAAAAAAAAAAAAGTAGTTGCCACATTGCAAGTATAGCCTTCCTTTGCTGGGAATGCCAATTCTCAAGTAGAATAAACTAGGACAGAGCTCAAAGGTATTGACTACACAAAACATCAACAACTCCTTTCTTCACTTGCAGCTAACAAGAGATCAACTGCTCTATTTTTTCTTGTAATTTGAGATTGACCACCAGAACTACTCCCCAAAATGTACATGATAGAAGCATCTCAATTTTCTATCATGAAACCTATTTTCACCTGAAATTTGGGGGTTCCCATGCAAGGTGATAGCTCCTAGCTTCCAGGGAGCTAATTCTGACTCTGATTCCTCAGAGTGTGAGTGATTTCTAGTAGTGGCACATGCAGAAAGCCATGATGAGGAAGCTTGCTATGGCCTCAGTGGAAAACGAGACCAAACAAAACCAAACTGGAGACACAAGGCTGTGCCCTTTAACTGAGGGAGTGAGCTTTATTTATAGATGCTGGTGGATGCAGGAGCCATTACAAGGGAACCTTCAGGGTTTTGGAACTGACTGCATAGGCTGGGGTAGCAGGGCATTGTGCTGGTGATTGTACATTCAGACTCTTTTCTTAAATGCTTTATCTGAACTCCAGCAGATGACCAAGTTCACCCTCTCCTTCGAGATCCAGATCAATATCATAACTGCCCCCCCAGTGGGGGATTGCAGCCCACTCTAAGCATTTGGCCAGAGGTATGGGTATGTTTCTCAGTTACCTGCTGAGGTCCCAAGAATGGGACTTTCTGTGGTCTTCTATGTGGATTTCAGGTTCCTCTAGAGCAAAAGCTGGCAATAAACCAGAGAACAGCAGCAAATATGAAACACTTGTATGTGAATTTATGGCTGACTGAAAACTTGTCCTTTCCAGTTCCCAGTCATCCTGTGCCCGTTACGCACCAACCTTTCTGGCTTACAATTGCCTCTCTGATCTCGGTGATCTTCTCGGCTGGGATGCTGTACTTTTTATGGAAGAAAAAGAAGAAGCAACGGGCTGTCGTCACTAACAAAGGTGATGAGTGAGTCATTCTCTTCTCTGCAGACTGCCACCATGGAATCGCTTCCTCCAAATCATCTGCCTTCTGGAGCTCATTGGCTGAGCCCAGACTAGGTTTTGTCTCAGGGTTTGGGGACTACATTGGATTCAGCAGCTTGCCTCGAACTGCTCAGAAAGGTTTCATTTCCAATCTAAGTTCTACAAACATGATTCTTGTGTCTAGCCAAAGCTGATTACCATTTTCTCTACTTACGTCCCTTCATGAATTTATTGTGACAGTTCAAGAAAGTAAAATGCTGGAAACACTTCTGAAATTTGGAGATTATGGACTTGGAGGCATTCCAGCAGCAATGTTTGCAAGATGACCACAAGATTTAGTCCTCATCTCCAAAGGTCTAGATTGCCTATGAATTGAGTTAGATAAGTTGTTCCCCATTCATTTATAAACAATAATACTGACTTTTGCTGATTACAAGTAGTACATATCCACTATCAAATACACCAAAAATTAGAGTCAATCATAGTTCTAAGGGTATGAAAAACATGTTTTTGCAATCAATATTTTTGGTATATATCTTCTAGATTTTTTCCTATCAACATATGTTATTATCCACAATTGAAATAATATTATATGAGCTATTTTTCACTAGCTATATACTATCATATGACCTGTTTTCTAACTTCATCATACTAAAAACATCAAGATAATTTTCAGTGGCATAAATACCTTTCTACAGTGTCATCTTAAAGGGCTGAAAGATATTCCATTATGTGGATACACTTTAGTGTATTTACTTAACCAGCCTCATTTTTTTGGACACTTTGGTTTATCCAAAAGTTTTGCTGTTATAAATAGGGCTTCACTTAACAAACTGCTTTTATGGTGAAGGTGCTTTAATGAGGCCAGACTGGTTCCTGACTTTGTAACACTCCTGTGCTTATTTGGGCCTTGGATTGGTTTAGATAAGTTTCTAAGATATCTTTCCTTTTAATTTTCATTGTATGTTTTAATGCAGCCATAGTCAGAGTACCGTGTATTGTTACAGTTAATTTGCATATTTTTAAAGAGAAGAAAACATGGTAAAAAAATTAAACACATACAGAATTTCACTAAACAAAATAGAATTCAACAGTGGTTTTTATATGGTATATTGTTGACTTCAAATTAGTTATTCAAATTACCTAATATGAGCATTCAAAATTTGTCAAAAATTTATTTAAAAGGAGAGAAAAAAATTTAGATATTAACTGTTCCTTTCAATAAATCAGCAGATACAAGCAGTACAATTATCAAAGCTATCTTGTGTATATTCATATATATATTTCTTTTTCCCTTCCTTCCTTCCTTTCTTTTTCTCTTTCCTCCATTCCAGTTGTTCCTTCCTTTTGAGCAATTTTTTCCCTTTCACGGCATCTATTTTACCTTTCAGATTCTTACACTAGGAAGATAATAGAATGCTTACACTTATGGATCTGATTTATTTCACTTATAGGTATGGTCTATACTTGCATCCGTCTAACTATAAAAGCTTTGAGTTTATCTTTTGTATAGATGAGTAACAGAAGAACTAAAAACATCATACCACAGTGATTCATGTGCATCCATGTCTGTAGCAGTGCAATTTGTCATAGCTAAATCTTGGAAACAGCCCGGATGTCCATCAGCTGAGGAATGGCTAAAAAAGATAATCTTTAACTTTATCTCAGCAGTTCCTTCCAGTAGTAATTAGTTTGGTTGACACTAACAGTTATGATAACTTTATTCATGGTAGAAAACACAAGGTGAATAATGATTCTGGCTAGCATCTTGTTTAAAATTTTAGTGTACTGATCTTAAGATCTATTTAAAAAATAGATCAATGATATAACACTCATTCATTTATATAATCAAATTTAAATAATTTAATACAAAGCATATGATAGAGATATTCAAACTGCCAAAATACGAAGTGTACTAAAAGGTCTATGATCAGAAGTCTAATATTCAGAGCAGAGGGCCAGGTGTACAGCTGTATATTTGGCATGCCCTGAAGGGAACTGAAACATTTTTGACATCAAAAAATGACCTTTTGCAAGGAGAGTTTGAAGCTTCTTTTTCAGTGCAATTGCCACTTAAAATTAACCAGTTATGCAGAAGCCACTTTTGATTTAGGAATAAGCTGTTCCTAAATTTGCTATCACATGGGAATGATCAGCTTATAATTCAAACAAACAAGAAGGAATGCAGCAAAAAAAGAATAAGGATGCTTCTTTTCCAGGAAGGCAATCAGAAGAATTTAGGAGATTACCTAAGGGTGCTAATATGTGTATATGCAAGATATAAGTTGGAAGCTATGCTTACATGCATACGATGGTCACATTGGGCTATGGCTGATAAAAGGCTGAAAACTAAGAAGAATATCAGATGCATGAGCACCCTAATATGGATAGAGAATACTGGTAAGAAAGAGTTGTACAGTCAGTCAAGTGTGCCAATGTGTTTGATCAAAGCAAAGAGCCTTGATGTACCTGGAGGGAGGGACATGTACCATTTTAACCAGACTGGGTAAAATTAGTTTCAAATCTTAGTTCTATAACTTTAGCATTCTCTCCCCTTGCTTTGTTGATAATTCTGGCATTGAGTATGTGACAAATAGGATGGTAACCCCCATTTTCCATTTGCTATACCCTAGAACCTAAATACGTTATCTGATATGGCTAAAAGAATTTTGTAAAGGCGATTAAGCCCCAACCTTGAGATGGTGAAGTTAGATTGGGCAAATACAATCTAACCATAATGAGCCACAGAGCTTTACCTAAGCAGTTTAGACAGATGAACTGGAAGAAAAGAGAAGTTATTGACTTTGGACTTGGAGAATGAAAGCCATAGTCAAGGACCATGGATCACCGCTAGAAGATGGAAATGACCCTTAACTAAGAGCCAGTCAGCAGGGAAATAAATGGTCATCTATTCTACAAACACAAGGAACTGAATTCTGCTGGTGGACAAATGTGAATGCAGTCATGATCCATCCATCTGCAGAGGTGCAAGCTTATTGATACCATTAGGAATTTCAGCAAACAGGGAACTTCCTCCTAATCCTTTTCTCAGAAGAGATAACCCTCCAACTAGACGGTCATTAAAGGTCCTGTTCATAGTTGGTTTAATAATTGCAGTATTTCTGTGTCTTATTTATACAAATTTACCTTGTTTAGACCATTTGGATGAGTACAAAAGAAATGCTTTAGTTATTCTACCTTGCTTCTAATCTCCCAGACAAAGCATAAGGAATTCTATGTACTGAGTATTATCTTTAGCCAATCAACAGTTAATCTTGTTACCGTGGTGAGAAATCTGCATATAACAGTGCTCAAGCAAGCAGTTTTTACAACTTGTTTGCTGAAATCAACTTAGAAAAGTGTCAGCCTTCTCAGTAATGATTTCTGAAAGGCCAAGTGTCTTTTCCAAAAGAAATAATTTTAACCAACATTTAAACAGAAACTGTACAGAACTTAAAAACTGAAAGTTATGATCTCATCACATTTGCCTTTCAGAATACTAGATTTGTAATCAAATCCCAAAATATAGAATCTGCCTTTTCATTGTCTGCTTTCATTTTTAAATGGGAACTTTATTTTTCTTGGAAATGGCACTGATTTTGCTATGGGTATGAAAAAATAATGTAACTATTTTGTGTTGGTCTACAGACATCTAAAATACTGTATTCAGCTATAAGTACCATTATTTTTAAGAGGAACTTTGATAATAAAATTTAACCATATTTATTAGGTGTCTGGGAGTTCTATTAATAAGAAATAGCTTAGGGCTGATGAGATAGAACAGGGTTCCAAGCGCCCTAGGCAAGTGTGCGGGGACTATGATTCAATCCCTAGCACCATATGCTGTGCCAGCCCCAGCCCCTGAGCGGGCTGAGCGGGCCACAAAAAAGAGAAAAATATCTATCTTAAACGTTTTAGCTCATTTTGTATTATAATAACAAAACATTCAAGATTGTGCTCTTAATAAAGAAAAGTTTATGATTTTGGAGGCTAATAAGTCCAGCACTTAAATCTTTCAGGCACAAACTATTCTGTGCATAAGAGTGCTCAAGCGACTAAGGGTGTGTAGGCTGAGAAAAACTCTTAGGAGGACACAAATTCTGCCTTCAGATATCTGAACAGCTGCCACAGGCTGTAAAGATCAGACTTGGAGCTGTGGTTTAACTGGATGGTAAAGCACTTGTCTAGAACACTTGGTAATTCATTCCAAGCACCACAAAAAGTCACATTTCAATATGTAACTTCAGAGGGTGTATCTGAAAGAAGGTTATGAAGGCATAAGGAAATGAGAGACAGCCTTCTAGCAAACAGAGGTCTTTACATTGTGTGGAAGAAATAGACCTCTGTTTTTTCTTGGAAGCAACAAAAATCATCCTTGTTCCATAAGCAACTATAAATTAGGAAAATATTTGAAACTGTTATCAGACATTGGACAATGGATAGCAGAAAAATGAAATTTTAAGAGAAAGGAAAAGATGAGGTGAACCTTAAGATTGGCTACTTGCTGTGTGGATCAGAGTCCAGGCTGCTCTGACGGCAGGAGGAGCTGATCTATCAGAGCTAGAAGACTACAAACACCTCTTGTGAGCAAATGTGCCAAAATTCTTAACAAATAGGAACTAAAGTCTAGCAGGATAGATGCGATGTCCTACATCACGTTCAAATACTGTTTATTCTAGGAACACAGGAGGGCTGACCATTTAAAATTAAGTAATAAAATTCACTCTATAAAGAGACTGAAAAAAACATAAACATGTCAATGGATACTGAAAATTTCCTATCCATTCATAATTTTAAAAAGGAAAGAAAAACTTTCACAAGGTAGGGATTCAAGGGGAATTCCTCAGTCTAAAACAGGACATCTACCAAGATCCTTTCATTAGCATCATATTTGATGACAGACTTTCCACCCAAGATTGGGGAAAATGCAGACGTTGCCCCCCAGTACTTTTGTGTAACACAGTGCTGGAGATTCTAGCCAGTGAGAAAAGCTGTCACAAAGAAATGAGGCATACAGACTGGAAAGGAAGAAGAAAACTATCTTTTTGGGGCAGATGACAATTACATTTGCAGAAAAGCCTATTAAATCTATTAAAAAGCAATTAGAACTAATAAACAACATAGCAAAGTCAAAGGATGAAAAGTCAGTACACAAAATTAAGAACAGCTCTATTCTTGCAGAGTAACAATAAACAACTGAGAACCAAAAGAACTGTATAAATGCCATGTACAGTATCAGCAAATAATATAAGTTTAAGAATAAATTTATCAAGCAAATACAAGATCTATGTACTGAAACCTACAAAAAATTACTACTGACACAAGTTAAAGAAATATATGTGTATATATATATATATATATATATATATATATATATATATATACACACACACACACACACACACACACATATGTAACACAAGGAGAGCTTATATACACATATATATGAGATTATACACATATATATATTCAATATTCATGAATTAGAAGGCAAACTATAATTAAGATATTGAGTTTCCCCAAATTGATCAAAAGAATCCTGTCTTGGCTACTTTCTCATTATTGTGACAAAATACCCAACACCCACAGTTGAAGGGAGATTCCTCGTTAGGCAAGTGCCCTTCCACTGTGCTATATCCCTAATCCCAGGGAGATTCTCTGTAGTTTCAGCCTATGGATGGCTGCATCCAAGACAGAGACAGTGCGGCAGGTGACCGCCACAGAGAAAAGCTGCTCACATCGCGGTGGGCAGGAAGCACAGAGCAAATGGAGGAGCCAAGGAGGGAGAGACGCCCTCCTCGGCTGTGTCCACAGTGACCACCCCTTCTGACAAGGCTTCCTAACAGCACTCTCATGCCCTCAAGATCTGATCACCTGCCACCCAGATGAGAATTTGGGGGCAACATTTTAGATCTGAATCATAACAAATCCCAATCAAAATCCTAGAAAGCCTTTAAGTAGAAATTTAAAAGCTGACTACTGTAAAAGATATATGGAAATACAAAAGACCTCTAATTGCCAAAACATTACAGAAAAATAAGAGCAAACATGAAAAAATTATATTATCTAATTTCAAGGTCTACTAAGTAGTTACAGTAATCAGGACAGAATGAGATTGATGAAAATATGCATCAGTCAATGCTGTAAAATAGGATCAAACATAAATTCACATAAGTACTAATTTTTGTTACATTTATCAAGGTAACCCCACACAGAAAGGAAGGATAGTCTTTTCAACTGATGATGCTGGGAGAATTAAATGCATATGATTCTATAAAAACATACTGTAGAGTGGATCATAAACATAAATATGACTAAAATTTAAAGACTTCTGAAATAAAACATGAGAAAATCTGCACAGCCCTGGGTAGACAAATCTTAAGACTCAGAAAGGACAAATCATATTCTAAAAAGGCAATGTTGATTAACTGGATTTCATCAAAATGAAAAGGTTTTACTCTTTGATTTTCTTTTCTTCTTCTTCTTTTTTTTTTTTGCCGAACTGGGAGTTGAACTCAGGCCCTTGTGCTTGCCAGGGAAGCGTTTATTCCACTGAGCCATCTCCCCGGCCCCCCTTTTGATTTTCTTAAGAAGACAATAAATCAGGCACAGGGTGGAAAAAATGTAAATTTTCATAACAATGTATCTTATAAAGGATATATATCTAGAATGTATAATTATTACCAATAATAATTAATAAGAAGACCATCATTGAACAAAAGGATATATTCATAAAATACTGCCAAGCAGGACACAGGAATGGGCTACCAGTAATACTCAGAAAAGATCACTTCAAAAGCATTATACTAAGTGGAAGAAGCCAAGCATAAGAAAGCTGCCCATTATATGATTCTATTCGTATGAAATTCAAGAAAAATGAAGTTACTGTGCATTGATCAAAAGTTACCTCCAAATGTGATGTGGAAAACATAGATTAAAGCCGGGCGTGGTGGCGCATGCCTGTAATCCCAGCACTCGGGAGGCTGAGGCAGGAGGATTGTTGAGTTCGAGACCAACCTGAGCTACAAAGTGAGCTTAAGGCCAGCCTGAACTGCATAGTGAGACCCTGTCTCAAAAAGACCAAAAAAAAAAAAAAAAAAAAAAAAAAAAAACATAGATTAAAATATGCAGGAAAAATTGAGGGGGGCTTATTAAAAATTTTCTCTCTTGGCAGTGTTCTCTCTTTTAACTCAATAAAACTACTGAATTTTATTGGGTAATATTATAGCTGCATATCGAATTTCTCAAATATGCACACACATAAAAGGAAATGCCAATGTCAGGAAGTTTTTGAGAGGACCTTGTTTAATAAAGACTAAATCATGAAAGTATCAGTGGCGATGTTGAGAGGATTCCTGTGTCCAAGGACCCCCCAGGTTAACAGCCCCTCCTGAGAGGCTCTGAGCGGGACAGTAGTACTGACACAGCAGTCAAGTCCATAAAGCAGAAACTCAGGCTATGAAAGGTCCAGCTGACTAGAGAATTCCCACCGGGGCCAGTCCCTGTGGCAATGTGGAGAACTTGGTGTCTAAGATTCTCTTTCCTCCCGTTCTAAATCTTGCTTTCAGAAAAGGATTAGAAACCCTTTTCTAATCATTGAGTGCTAACACCAAACACATTATCCCTCATACCCTCATTTCCAAAAGATGGAGCTGTGAGTGAAAAAAAAAATGATTTAATTTATGACACAGCAATCAAGTGAAGGCTTTTCCTTTGTGGATGCAAAGAACCCAGACCCCCTGAAGTTGCATGATTTAAATAACCATCTCTTCCCTGTAGAAAGTCATAGTTTCTGAATCCCAGGATTAGAAGCCTCTTCAATCTCTACTCTCCTCTCCCGTTTTCATATCTCAGATGAATAGTTCTTGAACTTGTTTTGGTCTCTTTCAGAAAGCAGCAGAATGGAGAAGGAAAGGAATGAAGGAACTAGACAAAGGTGAGACCTGATGCTGTAACATTGTTGAAAGAGGCTTAATTTCCTTAACATCTAAAGTTGCATTGGCTTGCTTCTGAGCTGTGCAGGGACCACAGCAAGCATAAGCTAGTGGGAAGGGAGCACAGAAGGAAATGCTGTCTTTAGGACCCCAAGGGAAGTAATTTGTCAAAAGATGCACCAAAGTCATAGTCAAACAAAACTCCATGCACAAACTTCTGAAGTGGTGGTCCTGGGCCGTCCTTGTGCACCATGGTGACTCCAGTAGCCAGCTCAGTGCTTGGACTTGGGGACCCTTTAGATAAGAACAAATAGGCAAAGAGGTGAGGAGTAAAAACATGTTCCCTTTGGCCTCAGTGTCTTCGCATATGCTCTACCTGGAAGCTTCTTCCACCATTTCTTCCTTTTGTTCTTCCTGTCTTTCTTAAAGCACTTTCATTTAACAACTAAAAAAAGTAATTAGTGCCTACCTATTTTAGCATCCTGTGGGCCCCTGAATTTTTTCTGTGTAACAAATTATACCTACATATTTGTGAAATTATCTTATTAAGCTCTATTAAAAAGCTAAACTCTGTGGAGAATGAAGACCATATCAATTGAGCTCATCATTGTGCTGAGAGTGCCTGGCATAGGCCTGGCACACAGTAGGTGCTCAATCAACACTGATTAAAGAATAAATGTATACATAAAAGAATAAATGGAAGTTCCTGGTGATTGGTCAGGCTGGCCGGCCTCCATCCCTCTTGAGGAGCAGGGCTCTCCAGAATAGAGGCTCCGAAGGTGTGCTCGTGGAGTCCAAGCAGCCCTCAGTCACAAGCTAGTTGCACAGGCAAGGTCATGACTTCAAGGTGCAGAGCCACCACAGTGCCCCACTAGAATCACCCACCACAGTGATTCTAGCAGCAGGAGGAGCTGCAGGCATCCTGGATGGGGGGGCCCAGGTGCTGAACTCCTGCCCTCTCTGCCAGACGCTGTTCAGGAGCTGTCTGAACGAATCAGCCCAGGGCCAGACAAAATACAGAGTAGCTGCTGGAGGAAGCACGGACAGCGGACAGCGGTACAGACCGATTCTTTGCTCCTGTCTTCTCCACCTCTCTCATCAACAACGTGTTTCTATTCGTTGATGTTCCAGTGGCCTCCTAGAGCTGCCCTATCATTGAAATCTAGAAAGAAAAAGAGACACTATAGCTTAATCTCACCCAATTCTTTTTGCTTATTTTTCCAGGGAGAAAATTCAAGTGCCTGAAAGAAGTGATAAAGAAGTACAATGTACCTGAAAGCAATGATAAAGAAGTTGTTCAACCTTAGTTGCTAAAAATGCTCCACCATTTTAATTAAAGAAAACATTTCCTATGTGTATCCATTTTTATATCATTTCCTTCACAAGTATTTAAGCAAACTTTTGGGATCCTGCCCAAAGCCATGCAAATGTTACTCTTAGTAATAGTGAGGACTTCGGGAATCCCTGTAAGTGAAGGAACTCTCCCTGTGTCAGATCTGTTCCCTGTGTTTGGGACAGACTTTAATTCTCTACCTGCCTCTTTTAATTGCACAACAAACTCATGAGTCAATCCCACCTGAATGTTTCTTTGCTTGGGAATAATATTCAGAACTAACAAGACCCGTGTCAGACCAGATTCCTCTCTTTAAGTTTATACAATATGCTTTTATATGGGACTCAGGTCTATGGGTACTGACTTTTATCTGCCCTGAATTCTAAGGTAGTGTGCCATTTCATCTGATGTACCTGGGGCTGAACAAGTATCTCTTTGTTGGAGGGAGGAAGATATGTTGTATAGCTTTATAGTGTTTACAGTAATATTTGAAATTATAAATAAATGTATACTAAAACTAAACAGCAAAAACAAAAATAGTAATAACCAGTCAATGCAGAACTGAAGAGAGTTAGGGTTAAAAAAAATAAAGAAGAGAAGAAAAGAAATATTCTTAATTATTAATCATATTCTTTATTTTTTCATGTGCTTAAAAGTAGTAGTGAAGATTATGTAAAGCTGTATCATAAATGTCATGAATTGTGTATAAATAGAAACTGTAATGCACCCAAGATGATGCAAACACACCAAAAACATTTTAATGCATAGTGGAATGTTACAACAGTCTAACCACAAAATATTTATCATGCCCACAAAAGTCTAAACTAATCTATTAAAAGAAGAAAAATGCTTTTGGAAAAAAATGTGTACTATGCTGACATAGCTACTATGCTATAAGGGGAAGCCTACCCCTTCTAAGGAACTCTCGTCCCTCTGGCAGAGCCAGCAGAGTACAGTGGCCTGGTTTCTACTAAGGTAGTGCAGGAGACAATGAGAAGAGCAAGCTACCTCTGGGGAATCAGGAGAGGGAGATGGAGCCAGCTCCAGGCCCCAGAGCCACTCCTGCTGGAGATGGTGCTAACTTTGGGAAGGTGAATCTTGCCCCCAAAACTGTAAGCAAGGCTTGTTGGCAAGCACTAAAGAAAGCAAAAAATCACAGTCACTTCTGAGCCCTCATGATCCTCTTAATAAAAATGACTGAGGCAACTGTGGTAATGATCAACTGTGCCCAGCCCACTAGCTAATTCTTTTTTTTTTTTTTTTCTTGACTTTTTGAGACAGGGTCTCGCTATGCAGTTCAGGCTGGCCTTACGCTCACTTTGTAGCTCAGGCTGATCTCGAACTCACAACAATTCTCCTGCCTCAGCCTCCCGAGTGCTGGGATTACAGGTATGCGCTACCATGCCCGGCCCACTAGCTAATTCTTGAAATCTGGACTCTGGGCCTCTGTGGGGAGGCCAGTGTGAACCCCTGTATCAGAGTGTGCACCTAAACTGGAGTCCTTTATGGCCTTCCCTCTAGCTTTTCAGTTAAAGTTTCTTTCCTATAGATTTGTGCTTTAGCTTTAATTTCCATTTCTATGAAAGCAAAGACTCATGTTGGCTGGAGACAGATTTGAGGCTAAACATGGGACTTTTCCAGGATTTGTCTGGCACTACAAGGAGCCCCAGCAGGAAAATCAGCCCCACACTTGGTCTCCTGATCCTTTTCCCTTCCCCTGATGCTTCCATGTTAAATTCTCTTAGGATACCAGGGAATCAGTGAAGAGTAACTGATTGGGAATTGCAGGACAAAGTGGAGTGTTCTGCCTTTTGCTGGTTGACTTGGTCCTTGATCTTTGATTTGGAGAGGAATCAGATTTTTTCCTAAAATCCCCTGGACTGGAGACATTTCACTGGGCAAGACATCCAAATATCTTTGATTCTCTCTCTAGCTTCTCTCTGCTCTGGTCCAACTCCGTACTCACACTTCTTGGACAGGGAACCAACCCCTTGGGATGATTCATAACTTTCTTCCATTGGGTTGTGTCTACCTCTATTTGGGGGAAACCAAATCCTAAGGTTCACCTGAAAATCTCCTACTCCTTTTCTTCTTCACTCAGAGATGCTAAAGATCCCCCAACTCTCTCTCTCACTCAGGTTAGAGATCTAGTTCTTTAGCCAGGTATGGTGCACCTTAATGCCAGTACTTGGGAAACTGAGGTGAGAGGATTGCCTGGGCTATACAGCAAGATTGTTTCAGAAAGCAAAGCAAAACAAAGTGTGGTAGTTCCTCAGCCTCTGCCATCAGGCTGACTTTAGGAGGTGGACACAGTTCATTCATTGCCGTTATTTTGGGAACTTCTATGCATGACACCTTCTTCAGCTCCATCCCAAACTGTAACCCTTGTCTTTGTCAACTCCAGAGCTTTGTCATTCCCTCAAAGACAGATTTTGAACCTCTCTATGCTTCCCAGCTTGTTGTGCTGATTATTCTTTCCTGTCCTTTATCCTTGCTTATCTCCTTAATGAGTTTATGGAGTAGGTGGCTCTGGCTGGGCTTTTGGGATTGCAAGAGCTGAAGCTTTTGCCTAAATTTCAGCAAAAATCTTTGTAAGTTGCACCAGGAAAAGGCAAATCTTCCTGCATTAACCTTTCAAGCTTGGCTAGACTCCAGATGGGGGGGAAAGATTGGATGGTCTCATGTGGCTGCTAAGGTTACTTTTACTCAAGGACATTTTCTTTCCACTTTGGCCAACATTAGTTCTTTTCTACTACTAGTTACTAGAACAGATCAATAAACCCGAAAATTTGACAGGCCTGGTAACTCTTTCTGACCTTGGACCTTGATGTCTTTTGTTTGTCGCTGGACCTCTTTTGGCATACTGGGCTTTGTACATTTGGATTTGACAAAGAAATTTGTCTTGTCAAATGCGTTGTCCTTGAGCATTTTGGGGGCTTCTGGACTTAGACCATCAGGTTTTGAGAAGGGAATTTGCCTTGTTATTAGAGCTCTTTTGGCCTTCTGTATCAGCACCTCACAGGGAGGACAGGTTGATTCTACTGATGTTTTGGTGCTGGCTAGTGGATATTAGTGGGAACACAGATGGGGCCACCATGAAACTGGCTTGATCACCCAGTATCAGGCTGACTGATGACATCACTCCATTCCTCAAAGTAAATATTATGGTGTGGCTTGGACCATGTGGGGGGAAAAAGTTAAGAAACCAGGATGTAAGAGAAAAGCTTATTGAAGTACCATCCGTAACCCCCAAGAGAAAATTCTAGATAACTTTTCTAAATTATAGTTATAGCATATGACTAGAAAAGAGACTCACATCTAATAGTGTACTCTGGTTTATGTAACTGTGTGCATATGTATGTGTGTTCTTTATCTTTTCTTATGTCTCTGCCTGTTAATCTTTGTTTGTGATGATTTTTTTTTGTTTTATTGAAGTACAAATATCAACGAGACAGTTTTAAGATACCTTGACAAGATGGATTTGATAAATTAATACATTGCAAACTGTTTTCATAACGTTTTGGTATCATAGAAGGTGCATATGTGATATTATACTTACAGACATTATTATACCGTATGTCTCTCATCAGTAAATAAAGAGAGTGTAGCTGTTTGTGTATCTTATTTTTTATACCTAAATTACATTGTTTGTGATGATTATTGATATAATTTTCTTATGCGTTCTTTTGTTTCTTAGCCTGTGTTTCTGCTAATTGACTCCATAAAGGCTAAAAATCTGATAAGTACAGTCCCCTCAAATTATCTACACAAGGGTCTCTCAACTTAGAAAAAAGAGATAGGGGCCGGAGAGATGGCTCAGTGGAATAAGCACTTCCCTGGCAAGTGCAAAGGCTTGAGTTCAATCCCCGGTTCCGCCAAAAAAAAAAAAAGAAAAAGAAAAAAGAGATATATACCCTCTCAAGCCCATTAGTGTGACCCTAAATGCCAAGGGTCTTAATGGAAGTATCAAAGGTGAATGATCCCAGGCTGTGCAATAGTCCCACTGAGGAAGCCATTGAGAAGAATATATCTCATTTTGCCGTTAGTTGGATCTCTATTACCTCATCTCAGTGGTCCACATGAGGGGATGGTTTCCCTGCATCTTGAGCTAATCCAGACCTTTTGGCATTTGGGGCTTTCTGGGATACATAAAAGGGAATATTGGTCTCTTTGGTGTCACTCGGAAGGATTCTTGACAAGCGACATTCACTTACCCAAAGCACCTCCCTAACATGGACGCTTGAGACAGCCAACAGGCCAGGCTCTAACGAGCTGTCTTCTAAGAGCAGTGTTGGGCATAACATCATTCAAAATTCAGCATGGTAAACTGCTTGGAAGTTCTTAAAGTAACCACCACAGCTGCTCCATTTTTACATTTTTAGCTCATTTCTGTTTCCTCCTGGTTCTTCGCACAAGTTTGGTTTGGTTTTATCTTCTTAAATATGATTCTTTCTCTTTTTGCCTTTGATGAAAAATGGATTACTTAAGGCTGCTTGCTGGTTTAGATAGCCATAACTAAAATGTAAAGATTAAAGCTTGGATTAAAAGGAAAATAATGAGAAGGGAGACCTCTTTAAAACCCAACAATTAAAATAAATAAAAATAAAACCCAACAATTACTAAAGTTGTTTGCATGTTTCACCTAGGTTGTTAGCCAGTTTGCATATTCATCTTTGTTAAAACTTAAGGTGCAGGGTTCATTGTTTTCTGTATTTTAAATGCAAAGAGTTTTAGGCTTTCCTTTGACAAAGAAATAACATTAATTATGTTGTGCTGATATCTTGGGTTTTTTTTAGTACCTCATCTCAATTAAATATAGATGGCTTAATGCTTTCTATAATAGAACCACTAATTATATATGGGTCAACTAATGTTTTCAAAATTGTTTTCAATGTTTTCAAAATTGTATAAAGGATGTAGTATTGCTTTTTTCTTGATATTTCATTCAGTGTAAGTTTATTAAAAGTTAAATTCTAATGTGTAATTATATAAATAAGGGGAGTCATATTTCTATTAAAAAAGAATATATTCTATCTTATTGAGAAAAAAAGAAATATGTGAAAATTCATAAATTTTATTTTAAAGATGAGAAAACGGCAGAATGAAATCAATAAGTAGGGACTGGGGAGATAGCTCAGTGGAATAAGCACTTGCGTGGCAAGCACAAGGGTCTGAGTTCAATCCCAGGTTCTGCCAAGAAAAAAAGAAACCAGTAAGCAGAAAAGAGAGATGTAACCCAAAGTATGTATAAAAGAATATTTTTTGTAAACCGAAGGATCTCCTGTGGTGATATTTTGACCTACAAAATGGAAAAAGAAAGATGAGGACAAAAGCAGAAAGTTAATATAATTTGTAAAAAGCTTGTGATGAGTCCAATCTACATAGTGAGACCCTGTAGACTCTGTACTAAATACAAAGAAATTGATGTCTGAAATTGATAAGAGAAATTTTTTATGTATGATAAAGTAGACTGTAATTTCAAAGATTATTTAAAGGGCTTTTAACCCCAACTTTATAACATTAATGTAAAACAAATTATCTTTCTAAACAACTATATTTTCTTAAAATGTTAAACTTACTCTTACTAAAAATTTACAAAAACTGTCAAAGAAACAAAGATTTGTGTTTTATCAAGATAAAGTCCTCTGTTTTCTGTTAGCTGTTAATTAGCAAGTGAGATGAGTCTGAACAGAATCAAAGTTTATATTTGACACTCTATATATCCAGGACTAGAGAGGTATCATCCAAGGACTAAATATGCTGTATGAATATCCAAAGCTTGTAAAACTAAAGATGTATAGGTTTCATACATATATAGTAATCACTAAGTGATTTTTTATACAATATGCATTGTATCTGAGCCTTAAGTATATAAAATAGTAAATAAAAATTGACTTCTGCTGTTATTCAGTACTGTTCAAGTGAGGGGAAAAAACTGCCTTTTGGATAATTCTGTCATTTAAAATGTGGCCTACATCTATTGACTTTAGCTAAATAAGCCTTTTGTTATATGAATGACATGCACTTGTACATTAGCCACTGTTTATGATTTCCTAAGCTTGTAAGAGTATAAAGCTACTTTCTGCTGGTTTTGGTTTGTGTTTAATCTGTACTGTTAAATTTTGTAGCTGTGTTAAGTACAAAAATGACATGATTATACAATTGAGCTGTGCCGTGGATTATAAATTTCACCTTAAAAGTAAAAAGTAAGTTGATATGTAAACATTTCTCATGGAACTGAAATACTAATTGCCACTGACTTCTTTGTATGCTAAATGCACTTGTTTTCTTTAAATGTACAAGTCTTTAAAAGTACAGAGCTTGAGGAAAACACAGTGATGTACAGGTATCCCCGCTCCATCCCCAGAGACAATGTTGTTTGTAATAATAGACTCCTAGTTTGTATTTGCAACGGCATTAGGGTGATTAAATATGCCTAAACATGGTGCACTTCACAATTGGTCGCCTGAAAAGCATATTTGCAAGCAAGTATAGTCTATTTGAAAAACCATAATTCTGACAAAATTCGACTTAATTACGTTTCTTAAACTAGTATGCTAATTAGATTTGTTTTGCTCCTTTGATCTTTGTTTTACTTTGCCTTGTAAAATTCTGTAACTGCTCTGTTAATATTCCTTACTTCTAGTAGGTACCAAAACTATATATATATATATATATATATATATATATATATATATATATATATATATATATATATATATATATATGGCAGGGATACAGGGTGTTCAGGGTCCAGATCGGACTGGTAGTGATTCTGTTTTAAAAAGCCTACGAAATGCTGAAAGTGCAGGAACCACCACCATGCTCAGTCTCAATCGCTGTCTCAGCGCATCCTGGGGGCGGGGCTCAGTCTCAATCCCTGTCTCAGCGCATCCTGGGGGCGGGGCTGGCACGGGCAGGCCCAGGGATCAAACCCCGCCTGCTGCGTTCTGCCTAAGCAGGCGCTTTAGTCTGCTAGGCTATTGGTCTGGCCCAACCTGAACAATATGTCAACAAGATGGGCCATTTTCAGTAAGATAATGGGATATGACATTGATGTCCAATATCCAGAGGCAATCACAATAGGATTCAAATCTATTGCTCCTACTTTAAGACTGGTGTAACTAATGAGCTGAATGTTCAATAACAGAGACTTGGAGACCAATGCTGAGAAAGATAAAGGGGCTAAGATGGCAGCCAATATTTTGGCCCTTGCCCTTCAAGGTCAGCCAGTACCCAGGGCATGAGGGGATCCCTCTGAAAGGGCTCTGCAGCTCTAGTGAGTCACCCAATCTCCTGATCAGGGGGTATGGTTAAACTCCAGAGGACCGGAGCCAACCAATGTGCATTGTGCTAAAAGGAGGGTCACCATGCTTCCAAGGGAAGCCATATGGTCAAACAAGATCATGGTCCATCTTGACAAATAATACAACTGGTAAAGATCTGAGAGAACAAAAAGGCACCCAAAATAACCCCTGATAGGCTTTGACTAACCTTAATAGTAAAAACAAATTAGTTTTAATTATTTACTTGGTGTTAAACACCCAAAGGCCAGTTATAACCAGAGAATAACATAGTTAATGATATAAAAGGACAAAAAGAGAAAGAGACAGATCTTTTGACTCCTTTCCTTAAAATTAAGAAAGACAAAGTCTAGGGAAGTGCAGTCATACCATAGTCAGAAACCATCACATAGATGAGGACAATTCTGGGCCTTTCAGCTGAAATATATGATTTATGTTTTCTTCTGAATACTACAGAACTTCAAAGCCATTTTTGGTTTGAATCATGATTTTTCACTTGAGCCCACAGTTGCCCTAGGGAACTAAAAGTAGAACAAAGCTTAGACTTCATTGTGGACCTTTTATTACTATAAACCTTGGGTCAGATCTCTTCTTACTATGCATGAAGATATATTGATCATTTAGAGAATATCTATCTAGGAGAGCTGGCCAGAACAATTTGATTAGTCCTAAGTTTACTTGATCTCAGCCCTCTTCAAGACTGAGAACGCTAAGATAACAGGTTTGCTACATCCATTCAGCTCTACCCAGAAGTCTCCAGCCCATGTCCTAGACCTGTGCCAAATGAGTTCCAGGAAAGTTGGAGTCATTCCACATGAGTGAAAGCACCATGAAGAGACACTGTTCTTTCCTGGGGAGGAAATCATTGCTCAGCCATATAGATTCCAGAACTGTGACACAAGGACTGATGTAATGATTGACTGAACTTCACCCCATCAGCCAGTCCTTGAAAGCTTGTCTGCCACCTTTGTGGGTGGGTCAGCCCTGCGTGAGCATATGCCCTCTTCAGCTACATCAGCTGGAATCTTTTGTACCTTCTTGTAACTTTACAACTATTCTTTTCTGTTAAAAAAGTAGTTACTTAGGCTGTGGTTTGGGAAGACTATGCATGAACAAGGAAAAAAGCTAAAATACTCAAAAATTTTAAAATGATATATTTTTATATTACTTTTATTGAGAAAGAAGTAGCAATGAGACAGTTTCAAAACAGATTGATAGGACAGTTACAATAATTAATACATTCGATATTTTTTGTTTTATATTTATTTATTTTTATTTTTTACATTATTTATTTATTCTGTAAATAAATTCTTACAAACTTGGGGACCACCCACTTGGGCCCCCTCCTGTCCCTCTCTTGGACAGGAGCTTTATTTCCCCTAATAAATATATTCTTCTCATTAAAATAAATAAATAAATAAGTTGTTTAGAAACTTAAATTAATATAACAATAAAAATTGTCCAAAATAAAAATGAAGAATTCACAGATCAATCATATGATAGTTCACTCTGTGTCAAAATCAAGAAACTTATATTCATATAATTAGAATGCTCAAAGTAGAAAGAGGTAGGCAACAAATATTTAAAGATTTAAAATTTATGAATTTAGTTGAACTTATAACACCACATTTCTAAGAAAAATAAATCTTTTGCACAAGAAATTTGAATAAAATCATAGCCAGATACACAAAAATGAAATTGTCCCAAGTTTTTTATAAGGAAAAAAATGGTTAAAGCATATACGTAAAAATTAGCTATGGAAGAACAAAATTAAATAGCATTTTATTCCACATTAGAGAGAGAAGAAGAAGAAGAAGAAGAAGAAGAAGAAGAAGAAGAAGAAGAAGAAGAAGAAGAAGAAGAAGAAGAAGAAGAAGAAGAAGAAGAAAAGACCAAGTGACTGAAAGAAAGAAAAAAACAGATCCATGCTCTTTGAATTTTATACTTAGCAAACATACCTTTGAAAAGTAAAAGGAAAATACTTTCCAATTATACAAACCTGAAATAGTCTAATACTTCCAGATGTAGCATATAGGAAATAACAAAAGCATATTTCAGAAGGCAAGAAAAGTTGCTATGTGCTCCTGGATGGAGAATAAAGAGCTCTCAAAATGATAGCTGTGCAGGACGATGTAAAACATGTTAGATGAACCCATTTAGAAGGTCATTTAAGATTTCTATGAAACAGTATCAATCCTATGTCAAGTTATATACATATCTTTTCCGTGTGTGTGTGTGTGTGTGTGTGTGTGTGTACAAAAGATAGGGAAGAAGTAATATAAAATCAATGGAAAATGGAAATATATTTTTTAAAAGTTTCTAGTACTAGAAGAAAAAATAATATCATGTCTTTTAAATAGATTATAAGTCAACTATACAGTATAAACCTTAAAACAAAAATTAAGATTAAGCAATAATCAGAAAATTAAGTACTAATTAAAAATTAAATGTTTCAAAACAATTGAACAAAGAAAAAGTTTTCATGATGGTAAAGAAATACTAAGAATAAAATGTAAGATAAATGCTGGAATGACAAATAAATGATAAACTTCTAACAGTTTGGGGATAGGCTATCGCACAAAGTTCTAGTGTGTTGTGGGACATGACAGTGACACTTACTGGTGGGCCGGTGTCACATGTGGGACTGACTACTGCTATTTCCTTGATATCCACCCTATAGATCCAGACACAGTCATGACCCATAAGGTGCAGGAGAAGTCCATTTGTAGAGTACGCTGATGGAAATAGCTTGCTGCTGTATACAAAAGAATAACTGACAAACTGCTTTTGTATACCTCTTATTCTCCTGTGTTTAATTGTTTGCCCTACTTGATGGGTTCTTTCCATTCTCATTTATGGAGTTGTGGTTATTTTGCTCCTTCTTTAGAATATCTTTTAGTAGTCTGTGTAGGTTTGGCTTTGTCATCATGAAATTCTTTTTTTATTTTGGCTGAACCAGGGATTGAACTCAGGCCTTTGAGCTTGATAGGGAAGAGCTTATTACACTGAGCCATCTCCCCAGCCCCATCATGATATTCTAAGTTGCCTTTTGTCATGGAAGTATTTCACTTCTCCATTATACTTGAAAGAGAGTTTTGCAGGGTAGATCAGTCTGGGTTGCAATTTGTTTTCTTGTAAAACTTGAAGTCCTTTGCTCCATGCTCTTCTTGCCTTGATGGTTTGTGAAGAGAAATCTGCCATTATCCTGATGGGTTTTCCTTTAAAAGTGATCTGTTTCTTTTTTTTTTTTTTAAGTTTATTATATTATTTGTTTTTTTT
>PVKA01010565.1:0-29486 GCA_004027165.1 Ctenomys sociabilis
TTTTTGAGACAGGGTCTTCCTATGCAGTTCAGGCTGGCCTTGAGCTCACTTTGTAGCTCAGGCTGGTCTCGAACTCACAACAATCCTCCTGCCTCAGCCTCCCAAGTGCTGGGATTACAGGCATGCGCCACCACGCCCGGCGCCACCAACTCTCTTTTTCTTTTTCTTTATTGGATACAGGGTCTCACTACACAGTTGAGACTCATAGTGATCCCTGTCTCAGCCTCCCCACACTGAGATTACATGTGCACTATCATGTCTGGTTTCAAGGTCAGCAGGGCATGTGGTACTGGGGATTGAACCCAGGTCCACTCAACTAGCCAGGTAGGAACTTAGGCTTCTGAGCTTGCTGAGCTATCGCCCCAACCCTACACACAATTTCTCTTGTGTCTAATATACTAGTCTCTAGAACTTCCAAAACAATGTTGAAATTGGTAACAAGCATGCTGATTTGTTTCTGATCTCACAGGAAAGGGCTTTAGCATTTCACTGTTGAGCAAGTAGTTTGGAAGCTGGAAGTGGTAACACACACCTATATGCCAAGGCAGGAGGACTGAGAGCTGGAGACCAGCCTGGGCTAGGTAGTGAGTTTGAGGCAGGTTTGGATTATATAGCAAGACCCTGTCTCAAGGGGGGGGGGGAGAATAAATTAGTTTGAGACCAATAGACTTTGTCATATCATTAATTTTGCCTATTTTTATTTCACAGAGTTATTAGGGAAGTCCAAAACTTAAGCTCCATACCGAGTAGCTCCTGGTGTCTATGATGCTTTCTCACAATGGTACATTACTGGATATTGTTCCTGGTACTAAACCAGCCATGCATTCCTGGGAAAAAATCCTACCCTGGGATAGAGAAGCTTGCTTTTTCTGTATTTTTTTTTTTTTTAAATCTTTTTGAGACAGGATGTCACTATGCAGTTCAGGCTGGCCTTAGCTCACTTTGTAGCTCAGGCTGGTCTCGAACTCACAACAATCCTCCTGTCTCAGCCTCCTGAGTGCTGGGATTACAGGCATGCGCCACCATGCCCGGCTTCCCAGGCTGGTCTTGAACTCAACAATCCTACCTCAGCCCCTGAGCACTGGGATTATGGGCATGTGACACCATGCCCAACTTGAAAGGCTTTTGATAATTAGTCAAATAAATCTATCTTTTGTGACTTTTATGTCATATTTTTAAAAAACATCCCTTTGTTAAGGCAATGAATGCTTTTCTTATTTCTGCCTAATACCTTCTCTTTTTTTACATTCAGTCTTCACAGAGATGAATGTCTTTGAAATGGCGTGACCTTTCTAAACATTTTCAACTGGAGTGATATCTTCAGATCACTATCAGAAGGGCACTCTTTCTCCTGCAGCACTGCAGGAGCACTGGTCTCCCTGTCCCTGGCCCACATCCTTCCAGCTCCTGGGCAGGGCTGCGCCTCCCAAGCTTTGCAAGACATCCCTGCTGTGCTATTTCTTGGCTATTCCTGGGCAGCTGTCCTTCTTCCTGATTTTAGAATCAGCTTGTGGAGTTCTGTGAAAAATCCTGCTAAGATTTTAATTTGGATTATCCTGAATTTATGGGTTAATATGTGCAGACTCAGCATCTTTATGACAAGAGGCTTCCCGTGGAGGGGCTGCCTTTCCATTTACGCACACTTTATAATCTTCAGTAAAGTTCTATAATTTTCCTTACATGAGTATCATATCTTACTCAATAGGTTTATTGCTCATTACTTCAGTCTTTGTTATACTATGAACAGCCTGTTCAAATTACACTTTCAAATTTGTTTTTGGCAGGATGCAGGAAAACCTGAGGGTTCTCCATGTGGGTCTGGGATGGGGCTGTGGTGCTACTCTCACTAGTGCTAGCAGACTGCCACCCATTCTGCCTGGCTCCTCAATCAGATAATAATATCATTCGCAAATGGCAGGTTATTTTCCACTGCCCACTCTCCTTTATTTGTCTGCCCACCCTGTACTGCCCTCGGAGGCTGGAAGAACAGGTTGAATTTTTATCCAACAGGTTTGGTGCTTGGTGATGGAACTGTATTTCTTTCATCTGTTTATGGAGAGGGTGCAAAAAGATCCCGGTTGACCTTGCAGTACCTCCAACTGTCCCAGCTCTCCCCTTGGCCCCAAACTTCTTCCCTGACTTGGCCCTCCTCCTTTGAGTCACTTTCCTGAGGGCAGGCCAGCTTGGCTTCTACTCAGGAAGTGAGCCCAAAGTGAACTAATTTTAAATTCCTGATCCCTTTCCCCTAAACTAAACTTGTGCACACCAAACAAGGGAAAACTGTCACCCAACAATAATCCTCATACATCTAATTCTGACAATTAGATTGTCATAACAAACACAGTGGCAAGCCACACTCAAGGTGCCTTACACTGATTCTCTACTTCTACCTCCACTGCAACCCCACAAGATATCCTCATTTTTTTGGTGAGGAGATTGAGGCACAGAGAGCTAACAATTTGCCCAGAGACTGCTGGGCCCAAGTCTGGAACTGCACCTGACGCAGGTGTGATTGCTGCGCCAGGGTTAGGCTCAGGCTTGCGCTGCCTCCAGTGTCTGTGTGATATTTACGCTCCCTTTCATGGTGCTGGCATTGTGTGCACTGCTAACACTTGCAAAAGTGTGAACTGGGTCTGATTTCCAACCCTGTGTTCTCACCCCCAGGGGACCCCAGTTTCCCACTGTGGGAAGGGTACTTGGTCTACACTGCCCGGCCTCCTGCATCCCAGCACCCACAGCAAGGGCTAGGGCGGAGAAGGAGCCAGAGCCACCTAACATTCTAAGCAGGAAATTAAAAAGGGCACCAGCAGAGGAGCTGCCTAACCTTTACAGCTCCCTCCTCCCGCCTCCTAGGGGCAGAAAGGCAGCCTGCTTGCCTAATGAGATATCTCTTTCTTCAGAGACAGTGCTGCGGGACACTGGGTCAGTATGCAGGTGACACCCAGCACAGGCACCCCAGGACACCTAGGTTCTGCTCTGCTCTGCCTGCATTGGAGGGAGGTCCCTGGTCCCCATCAAGGAGAGAACAGCTACTGATCTGCTCCCACCCCAGGGGAAGGGAGATTAATGAGAGAACGTTTGTCAAGTTTGCTTTGATCCTCACTTGGAAAGAGCATTTCAGCCCAAAGTACAGAGGAGATGATTCTTTAATAAGATCTTCAGGGTTCTCAGCAGCCAAGTCCCGTCCTATTTCTAACCCAGGGCAGCTTATTAAAACCCAGAGGCGAATGTGCTGCTGAGCCACTGGGAAACCAAGACTCAGCTGTTTTCAAGGTAGCCTCTTCTGCTCAACACTCTTTAAGGCCCAGGAGGGGTATTTCTGAGGTCTTGAGGATCCCCCTGTAACTTGGGAAGCTGGGACAAGACCCTGAGTCATTCTGCTGTTGCAGGAGTCACCTCGACCCCTTCCCTTTCCTCTTGTTCTTAGGGCCAGGGACAGCGGAGCCCTGTGGGACAGTCTCTGTCGCCCAGGTACCTGGGGCAAGCATGCATCCAGTGGTGCATATTTGTCCTACGAATAAATCAGGGCCAGAGAAGAGTCTTAAGAATAATAAGGCGGCAAAGTCACATGGAGTGCAGTCAGGTGCCGGCACTCTGCTAAGCACTCTGGGCTAAGTGTTCTATAAATTGTGTTTAACTTTCACAGCAACGGTGAGTACAACACAATTACATCTGCGGTCTACAAAGGAACTGGGATGCAGGAAGGAACTTGCCACATCACACAGATGGGTGAGAGAGCGAGGCTAAGGCTTGACTGGCTCTGTCACCAGAGGAGCCACTCCATCCAGGTGTCCATCCGCCTTCCCTCACCTGGGCACCTGTGGGGAGCAGCAGCCCCAGCAGCCTCCTCCTGGGTTTGAGGAGTTGAGTTCTCGGGCTTGGGGTTTTCTGTTTTTTAGTAGTGGGGATTACACCCAGGGCCTCGAGCCTGCTAGACAAGTCTGTGCTGGCTTACATCCCCACTCTTTACCTCTTTGAGATAGATAGAGTGACTAATTTGCCCAGACTGGTCTTCAACTTGATATCCTCCTGCCCTTAGAATCCCTGGGATTACAAGTATATGTTATTATGCCTTGCTGTTTTTTTTTTTTTTTTTTTTCCCCCGGAACCGGGGATTTTTTTTTTAGCTTTTTGAGATAGGGTCTCACTATGCAGTTCAGGCTGGCCTTAAGCTCACTTTGTAGCTCAGGCTGGTCTTGAACTCACAACAATCCTCCTGTCTTAGCCTCCCAAGTGTTGGGATTACAGGCATGAGCCACCACACCCAGCTGGAACTGGGTATTAAACTCAGGCCTTGTGCTTGCCAGGGAAGCACTTATTCTACTGAGCTATCTACACCTTGCTGTTAATAGATTCTTTTTTCTTTTTTTTTTTTTTTTTTTTTTTTTTTGAGGTAGGGTCTCATGTAGTTCAGCTAGGCCTTGAACTCACATAAACTCATTATGTGAAGTTTATTCCAGGGATGGTTTAACATTAATAAAATCTAGGCTGAGGGCTGGGGATATAGCTCAGTGGTGTAAGTGCCTGCCTGGCAAGTGCAAGGTCTTGAGTTCAATCCCCAGTACCAGATAAAGAGAAGAAAATCTAGGCTGAGATGGTAGTACACATCTGTAATCCCAGCACTCGGGAGGCTGAGGCAGACGGATTGTTGTGAGTTCGAGACCAGCCTGAGCTCAAAGTGAGCTTAAGGCCAGCCTGAACTGCATAGTGAGACCCTGTCTCAAAATAAATAAATAAATAAATAAATAAATAAATAAATAAATAAATAAATAAATAAATAAATAAATGGCAGGGTTTTAAAGATTTCTATGAAGCCAGATTTTATTTGCTTATTTATATATTTATTGTGGCAGCCAGAGAGATAGCTCATTGGTCTAAAGTGCCTGCTTTGGCAAGCTACTGTGTTTCTTTTTTTTTCTTTTTTTTTGTCTTTTTGAGACAGGGTCTCGCTATGCAGTTCAGGCTGGCTTTAAGCTCACTTTGTAGCTCAGGCTGGTCTCGAACTCACAACAATCCTCCTGCCTCAGCCTCCCGAGTGCTGGGATTACAGGCATGCGCCACCACGCCCGGCTGAAGCTACTGTGTTTCAATCCCCAGTGCCACATGCTGCATTAGCCCTGCCCTTGGGGAGGGCTGAGCTGGCCAAAAATAATGATAAAAAAATATATTTGTTGTGGTGCTGAGGACTGAACTAGGGCTTGAAACATGCCAAGTGAGTACTCTAAACTGAACTGAGGTAGAGTTTACAATCAGCTTCAGTGGCTAGGTCTATTAAAAATTTACATACCTTTTAAAGTTGTTTTTTTTTCCTATACTACTGTCCCAAAGTCGTTTTTTGTTGTTTTTTGGTGGTAGGGCTAAACCCAGGTAGCTGTATGCTAGGCACATGTACTATCCCCGACAACAACACCCCTGGCTCTCCAAAGCTTTTCTTTTATCTTTTTTTTTTTTTTTTTTTTTTTTTTTTTTTTTTTTTTTTTTTTTTTTTTTTTTGGTACGGGGGATCAACTCACGACCTTCCACTTGCCAGGCAGGCACTTATGCTACTGAGCTATCTCCCCAGCCCTTCTTATCTTTTTGAGTCAAAGTCTCGCCATGCAGCTCAGGCTGGCCCTGAGCTCACTTTGTAGCTCAGGCTGTTCTCCAACTTGCAACAGCCCTACCTCAGCCTCCATGGCGCTGGCCTTACAGGCCTGCTCCCCCAGCCCCTCCCCCGCCAAATTAGCTACTCTTATAAAAATTACATGGCAATCCCTACGAGGGCAGAGAAACACCTTCCATAAAACCTAAGTTCTTTGGCTTTATCTTTTCCATGTCACTACCCTCAAGGCTCAGCGCCAAGAGAAAAATCCTAGCAGTACCTGAGGCCAGGTTTTGTTACATGGCTACTTTCCTTCAGTGACTAAACTACTGCAGCTGTCAAACGCCGGGTCACAATCCTGGCTGTCGGGATGTGCGGAGAGGGAGCGGACTCTGCGGTGCTCCCAGCCTTCGGTCACGGTGTCCAGGGGGCCCTGGTCTCCTCTCCTGCTGTCCAGCACCATCCGGCCTCCGGGCCAGTTTCCAGAAGGTCCAGGATCTCCGGCGCCGGTGTCCGGCAGGACCGGTTCATCCCCACGAGGGCAAGGAGCCCTTCCACAGCGCCCACGCAGAAGCCCCCGCCCCCCGCGAAGACTCTCCCGGCTTCCCGCCCAGCTCCAGGCCCCAAAACCAGCCCAAGAGCTCAGGGTCCGCCTAGAAAGGACGCAGGCTCCGGGCGCGCGTCGGGGACCCGTGGGGAACACTCACCCTCCGTCGATTCCGACTCCCGGTGTTGGGTGTCGCCGCTGGATCGTAGGTCTTGGGCCCGGAAGCGAGTGTCCCGCGCCACCTCCGCCAGCGCCGCGCGTTCAAACTCAGCGCTCCTCCCGCGCGCGAGCGCTATTGGTCGCCCTCCGCTGTGCGGATTGGCTGAGCCCAAGGGATGCAAGTACGCGTGCGCACTGAGACTAGTGTGGGCGTGGCCACACCGGTTTACTCCTGGATTATTTGACTTGCTGGTCCCGGACCCTGGCCAGCGTGCGTGCGAGTAGAGCGCGCACGGGCGCTGTCTGGGCCTCTGTGGGCGCGCTGGTGGTGGTAGGCTGCTGGTATCTCCGCAGCGGTGCGCAGCGCGGGATGGCGGAGCGGAGGCGAAGCAGTGCCCAAGGCGTGGGCCGGTCCCGCAGAGCGCCGCAGCCCCGGACCGAGCGGCTCGCTTTTGCGAGTTGGGTCTGGACCAGAGTACACCCCACGTCCTGTCCCCACCCTGAATGAGGACCTAAACCCAGCAGACCTGCCAGATGGCTCGAACTTCTCCCTGACCTCGGAGCTCCGCGCGGAAGAGTTCGCTGGCTTGGACAGGGCTAGGATAGGATCCCGGGCGAGTGGCAGGGAAACAGAGCTGGCAAAGGACGGGCAACCACGCCAGTGGGACTCCTCTCTTATATGCCTGGCCTCTGAACAAAGACCTGGGTGCGGCGGAGGGTGTAGGGCCCACTTCTGTCTGCAGGCTTTCCACGTCCGGTGCTTCTGCCCTGGCTCGCTCTGGAGGCAGTGAGAAGCCTTGGTCGGCAGCACCCAGGCAGGCGGGGCTGTGGGCTCTCAGCCTGAGTTTCGGAAGTTACAAGGAGGAAAACACCGCTCAGTTTCTTGC
Organism: Ctenomys sociabilis; assembly: GCA_004027165.1. Classification (NCBI taxonomy): domain Eukaryota; kingdom Metazoa; phylum Chordata; class Mammalia; order Rodentia; family Ctenomyidae; genus Ctenomys; species Ctenomys sociabilis. Next base: position 7,175 of record PVKA01010565.1, read on the forward strand.
ACGGACTGGATGTCATGCAGGTACAACATCTTGCAGACATTCAGTGATGGTAATGGGTGCTCTCATTCATTCATTCATTCATTCATTCATTCATTCAAAATAAAGGATGTGGTGACAAAGAACAGACACCCCAGCTCACACACCACACTCACAATCTAGATGAGAAATTAAGTACTAACTGGACTAGGGAAAGCTGGCTACTGGGAGGGACCCACCTGCAGCTGAGCTCTGAAGGCTAGGAGGTGAGGGTGCCTTCCTGGGCCCTCAGAAGCTGAGGTTCACAGGTGAGTCAGTGGCGCTGGCTGCACTGGTGGGCCTGGCCTGAGGCTCGCCTCAGTGGGACACACACGACTCCTGGGCCCCCACCAGGGTATGGATAAGGGGAGGCTGCTCTGGAATCGCCTGATAAGAATGTCAAGGCCCAAACCAGATCACGCCTGTGATCCCAGCACAAGGAGGCTGAGGCTGCCTGGCTTGGGCTACCTAGTGAATTCAAGGCTAGCCTGGACTACACAGACGCTCAAAAAAAAAAGTGTCAAGACTTAGAGACTATACCTATGGGCTGGATGCAGAATTGTTTCCTTGACCAAAACAAGAGGTGTTGCCGGGTGAGGTGATGCACACCTGTAATCCCAGCACTTGGGAGGCTGAGGCAGCAGGATTGCCGCAAGCTCAAGGCCAGCCTGGTCTACACAGCAAAACTGTCCAAGAAAACAAACCAGCACTGTGTCTGCACATGGGAGCCTAAAGCCTGGACCCTATGAGGTCTGCAGGTGTCTTGCTGCCTGCTTCCTCAGACTCCTGACATCAGGTGGTCAATTCATAGAGTGGAAATGCTCTCCTATCTGCACTGAGCCACCACTTTAGACTTTGAGGTCTAGCCTAGCACAGAGGTCAGGTGGGATAAGAGCAGAAGAATCCATTTTGTTTATCAGCGGGGAGGTCACAGAGGACTTGCAGAAGCAGCCTGGTGAACAGCAGCAAGCACTACGGAGTGGGACTAGGCAGGGGCTGGGAGGCCAGGGTGGAACATTAGTTGGTCACAGGAGAAGGGCTCTGGAAAGGAGGCAGGACATCAAATGTGCAGCTTCCAGGCATGGGCAGTTGTGAACCCAAGAGGGGACCTGTGGGCAATAGCCATCTGCGGCAGCACCCCAGCAGCAAAATAACATCCTTCAGACCTGGGGAGACCTGGGTACTGCACCCCAGGGCTATCATGGGGAAGTGATGAGGTTGGGGTTGGGTGACTAGACATGGAAGGCTGCTCAGAGCAGGGAATATCAGTCCTTTCTTTTCTTGGAAGATAGGAGGGACAGTCAGCAGAGCTCTGCCCATGATGGGTAAGCCAGGTAAGCCGTGTGACTTCAGGCAAGTTAACTCATCTCTACCTCTGTATGAACTTCCTTGTGGGACTATGGTGAAACAAATGAAACAGCACATTCAAATATGTTGATCCTTGAGTGAATGAATGTGAAACGAACAGAGCAGTGTATCACACAGATGCTGCTCTTGTTGCTAAGCTGTTGGCAGACATGAGTGTGAATGCTGAGCCCCAGTCCCAGGGCTCTCCAGATGAGGGGAGAGCCAGTTGGGTGTCTGGGTTCTTCCCCCTCTCCAGCTTCAGCAACAACCCCGCATGGGGCATGGGGCAGATTCTGGGGTAACACCTGCATATTACAAAACCTTTCTAAACCTTGGCCAGCCTCCAGAGCCCCTCATCTGTGGTAGAGACGCCTTCCCTCTCTCAAATGTCACCATCCTGCGGGTCCCTGGAGTCTCTGGTGGCTTGTCCTCCATCCTGGGAGCACAGCAAGAAGGGTGCACAGGGCTTCAGGATTGGACACACACATGAGCAGAGCAATAAGGGTGAAGCCCCTGAGCAGAAGTGGGGATTCCACAAGGACTTTGAACTCAGTCTTTGCTTCACTTCCTGGGTGCCCCACCCCAGGCCTGCCCCAGACCCACACCACCTTGGACTTATCAAGGTAAGAGAACAACCTGGGTATCTTCATTTTCTCTATAATCATCTCTGTCCCAGACATTCAAGTGCAAAGAACTTTAGGGCAGAGGGCTCAGCAGACTTGGGTATGATGACAGTTTCTTGGATTTGTCCTCATAATGTACAGAACCAGAACATGTCCTCATCTGCAGCCTTATGCCACCCTCCAAGTAGACATTTCATTGTCTAGCCCCAGCCCCATTTTGTAGATGGGAAGGCTGAGGCTCAGAGAACTGAGATGTCTTTTTTCTTTTTAATGTATTTGGTACACCATCTGCAGGGTCTACAGGGTCTCACGATGTAGGTCAGACTCATAGGGATCCTCATGTTTTCAGCCTCTCAAGCACTGGGATTACAGGTGCGTGCCACCATGCCCAGTCTCAATCCCCACCTCAGTGTGCCGAAGGTGTGGGGCCAGTGCAGCACACTGGAGATTGAACCCCTGCTGCCATGCTCTGCCTAAGCAGCCGCTTTAGTCTGCTGAGCTATCTGGCTGGTCCTGAGGTGTCTTTTCTTGAAACACTGAACATGTTTAAGACTTAAACTCTGTGTGTGTGTGGGGGTGTGTGGGTGTGGTGCTGGGGACAGAACCCAAACCCCTGTGCATGCTAGGCAAATGTTCTACCACTGAGTTATTTTTTTTTTTCAGTATGGGGAATTAAACTCAGGGCATTGTGCTTGCCAGGCAGGCACTTACACTGCTCAGCTATATCCCTAGCCCCTCTTTTTAAAATTTTGAGACAACTGGACATGGTGTCATATACCTGTAATCCCAGCACTTAGGTGACTAAAACAGGAGGATTGTTGCATCCTGGGCTACAAAGTGAGCTCAGGGCCAGCCTAAATAGCAGAGACCCTGTCTCAAAAAGACAGAAAGGAAGAAGAAAGAAAGAGAGAGAGAGAAAAAAAAAAGAAAAGAAAGTATTGTATTTTTATTTTATTTATTTATTTTTTGCGGTACTGGGGATTGAACTCAGGACCTTGCATTTACACTTGCCAGGTAACGCTTATTCTACTGAGCTGTCTCCCCAGCCACCATGCCCAGCTTGCATTCAGGCCTTCTGACTTCACTTCCTGTGTGTCCTGCTCTCTGTCCTGGAAAATCCTGAGCACCGTGGGTTCCTCCATGAGCCTTAGTTTTCCAGCTGTGTAACAGGAGTTGCCCACTCTGTGAGTGAGTCTCAACCGCGCAGCTGAGGTGAACTGGTACTACAGGGAAACTGGGGTCAGTGGGGTGCTGTCTGGCCCATTCTCCAGCCCAGCTGCCGCCTCTCTGTAACCCTACCACCTTCCCTGTGGACCTTTTACTTCCACCTTATTATCACCTCATTTGTAGGACTTTAGGGTTTGTTACCTGGAGAGAAGACAGGAGCTCACACCTCCAATTCCGCTTCTCAAATACACCTTCTTCACTTGTGAAAATAACCTTATTAGCAGCACCTGAGCTGCTGTAGCTTTCTCTGAGGGGCACCCAGATAAATTTATAAGTACAGGAGGGACCAGGGCAGGGGAACAATGTAGCTGGCTGGGGTAGCAAGCTAGGTTGCTGGGGCTTTGGGATGCCATCTTGGGGTGGGCAGAACTGAGCTAGGGGGCCGAACAGCCTAGAGCACACAGCCTCCTCCCATGGCCTCTGTCCCTTCCCAAGGGCCTCTGCCACCTCCCCTGGGCCTGTGCCCCCTCATGGAAGCAGGTCCCAAGGGCAGCCCAGCTCCCCATCTCTTGGCCCCTTGTCTGGATTGATTCTCTGGGCAGCTTCCTCTCTGAGCAGCAAATGAAATATCAGATACCAGGAGTGAGGCGGGAGCCAATTAACCCCCAGACCTTGCCATAGCAGATGCGTCTGGAGGAAGCTGGAGGGAGAGCCACACACACCTGCCTGGCCTCCCTGTGAAGTCATCCAATTAGGGCAGCCCCAGCAGTGGCCACGTGCCCTCTGGTCCCCAATCACCCTGGACAACAGGGCAGCACTAGCCCATGGGACCACAGCTGTCTGGGCACAGGATGACCTGCCTGCCATTCCTGGGGGCGAGTTCACCACCAGCCTCACACCCCTCCTGGTAGGGACATTATTCATTCATTTACTTCTTCCTAATGGGGAAGCCACCAGGGAAACTTCTTTTCTTCTGTAGTCTGCCTATTCCTGTTCTTTCCAGCCCCACTGACCGTGGCCCTTCTGCTTCCCGAAAGTCCAGATGGGATAGGGAGGTATCTCCTTTGGGAAGCCACTAGCTGTCCCCTCTTCTCAGCAAGGCCAGGTTCACCAGGAATTGTGTCTTCCTTCCAAACCGCTCATGGGACCACAGGCCTTGCACAGAGGGCTTTTCAGTCCCTTGCTGACCCATCCCTGGGGGCAGGTGGCATAGTGAAAACCACCCCTGTCTTATCAACCCCTCAAATGAGGGAGGAGACAGTCTTGCCTTCAGGAAACTTCCAGCCCAATCATGGAGACAGCCCTTGCTGCCAGGGATCCCACAGCTAAGAAAAAGCAGACTTTGCCTTGGGGGGCTGCCATGTGGGGCGGGAAGTCCTTCCCTGCAAAGGCCTCCTTTGGGACAAGTTGCTGGCACTGCGTGACACCACACAGTCTGCAGGGTGCCCAGCCCCAGGCGGGCTACAACCTTGCACACAACCAGGAGAGAATGCGCAGGCTCCAGTGTGTTCCCCTTGTCTGCAAAAAAGAAAGTCCAGTCCCATCTCTTAAAATGACACGAGAACTGTCAAGTGACCAGGAAGCAAAGCAGGCGACCAGCCAGGCACTCACCATCGAGGGAGTCATGCCCACTTAATTGTCACAGAGGTCCTGGGCCAGTCCCTGGGGGCCCTAGGCAGGGCCGGGTAGCTTTGGGCCAGTGCAGCTATTAAAGAATTCATAGGGTGCCGTGGCAGCGCTGAGGCCCAGGAGTGGCTTCCAATCTAATCACTGCCCACAGAGCTTCTAGTTCCAGTCAGACCTGCCGGGGATTTTATTGGGTTTGTGGGGACCCGCAGATTTCAATCTCCAGACCCACAGGGAAGGAACAAGCACTGAGCTAATTTTATTAAATGGCCACAGCTGGCAGTGGGGGAAGGCAAGGAGAAAAGGGTGGATAAAGAAAGTCATTCAAGCCCGACAGTCAGTGACCAGGGTTTGCACAAGGGGTCTGGTCAGGCAGGAGCCTACCCCCTTCCTGTCCCTCCAGCTGAGCCATGCTGGGGGTTCTCCTAGAGCTGCTCCTTGGCTGCCTCCTCAGGCAGATGCCCCTACACGCATTGGGCTTCTGCAGGGCCAGGTGTAGGATGAGCAATGGCAGCCGTGGTTCTGTCCTGGCGACCCTGACTCCATGATGGACAGTGTGCTGGGGAGAGCACGGCCTTTGGAACAGGTGCCAGCCCTTGCCTGCCCCTTGCTCAGCGGCCTTGGCAATGTGCATGAGCTCTCTGCACCTGTTCCCTCTGAGCACACAGGGAAGGCTGGCTGGAGAGAGTCACCAGGGTCCAGCAGTTTGGGACCAGCCTGGGTAACGGGAAGCCCTTCCTCCTCAAATACAGCAAATGTTTAAAGAAATAAAATGGACCAGCACACCCACGTCACAGGGCAGGAGAGCGTGTCCCATGAACCACTCCCCCTGCATGGCCTCCATGAGAAAATGCCATAGAGGGTCCCCCGGGAAGTCATGGCTGCAGTGGCACAGAGACCAAATGCCTTGGATTCAAGCATGGCCACGGAGCTCGGCAACTAAGCACATACAGCAAGCTCTTCACTTCCCGAAGACTGAGATCTCTCCAACCAGTGACGGCAAGCGCTGAAGTGTGTATAAATAATAAGAGCTATGTTTATTGAGCAGTCCGTTACACCTTCACTCTCCAGTCTACGTCCCACTGGTAAGGAGACAGGTCTCTGGTGGAGTGCTGGGGCCGAGGTCCAGCAGGCCTCAGTGCGAAGCCTGCTCCTGTCTATGCCACCACTAACCCAAGTGGGGTCGCAAGGGGCAACTCCCCTAGGATCAGCGTCACAGAAAAGGTTGGGAACCCAGGCGTCCCACCTCAGAGAGGGCCTGTGCTGGCCAAAGCAATGATGCCTGCTGGGACTCCACGCAAGAGGTGGGAGGGCAGGCTGCTTTCCATATGGTTCTCTGCTGTTGAGCGCTGGCAGGTCCAGCATCCCACTGCCCTCCCCAGGGCACAGACTGGACCTTGGGTGGAAAGGGTTTTATTATAGCTTTGGTCAGAGGAGGTGCAGCTGGGCTGGGGCCTTGGGGTGCTGGGGCAAGACAGCTCCTGGGGCACAGGGAGCTCCCTGTCCCAGGCTGAGGCTGCTGGAGGTGGGTTGGCAGGGGACAGTCATCAGCTTCCCCTCACCCTGGGGATGAGGCTGGCGCAGGGAGCAGGGCTCAGTCAGAGTAGATGATGAAGCCAGAGAAGGTGCTGTACTTGTTGCTATTGCCCCCGTGGGCTTTGCCACCATCCAGCTTGATGAAGACCTCATCGCCCGCATCCAGGTGCAAGATCACACTGTTGCTGGCATAGTCGTAGTTCTGGTCTGCATCCTGAGCAATGGCACTGGCCCGAACCTGCAGGGTAGTATGAGGGTGTGTGAGGCATCCTAGCCTTGCTCCTCTGGGAGTGGGACACAGGAGCCCTCCCCCCCGGCTGGGGCTGCACATGGAGCATGGTGTCCAGTGGGGCTTGTGCCTGAGAGCCTCCCTGGAAGCCTGCTGAACGGAGCTCTAGAGCTGGGGACAAAGGCTGCCCTCTTCAAGAGGCCAAGCATCCAGGCCTTAATGAGTGACCATGCTAGAAACCAGAAGGGCCCTCAAGGGGAGAAATGACTGGACTGGGTGGCTCTGGCTAAAACTCAAGCCACTATGGGGTATGCAGTGGTTATTGAACTCTTCCGGACACTCCTGTCTAATAGCCAAGGGGATGTGCAGCTGAGCCCAAAGACCCAGCGTCCTGAGGGCAGCTAGGAAGAGGCATCCCACACACTCCCCTCCTTCCTAGAAGACAGCCCCTCTGGGTCTCTGTCCCAGGGAAAGTCAGGGGAAGGGGCCACTCCATTCCTGGTAAGGGACGGCAACCATTATGGGGCCAGGCTGCTGACTCAGCAGCAACCCTGAGATGCGTGGAGCTGAGCTGTGTGAGGCTGTGGCCCAGGCCCTGTGCCTGCACACTGCCCTCCTCCTCCTCACCATGTATCTGCCACCCATCTCCCAACCCTTCGATCCCCAGCTCCCTCCCCAGCTGGGACAGAGCTACTCAGGAGCACTTCAGGGTCTGGGGTAAATGGAGGAGGAGGTGCTGCCTGTCAAGAAGCTTGGTTCCTGTCTAGAAAAACAGATACAAAGGCCCTCCTCACTCTGCCACTTTACAACAGCAATCCTGATGGTAAAAAGAAGAAATTTAAATCTTCCCCAGTAGCTCAGAGCTACTGGAGTAAAGCTGAAAGCAAGCAGCCAATTTTGGTATTATTCCCTGGGCCCTAATCCTGGTAGTATTTATTAGTACACATGCATTTCATTATCTTTGCTAATAAATTACTAATAACAATTATTTTTATTACCCAGATTAATTTAGCCTTAACTCATTAGACCAGTGTGCTCTGTAATAGCCAAACCCATTAGAACCCTGTCATCTGTCATCAGGAATCTCCCAGTGATGTGACAGGCATCAGAACTGTTCTGCTTATGTTTATTATTTATTCATCACCATGATTGTTGCTGTAATTGTCTTAATTATCCTCTGAGGCAAGGAGGATTGATGCCCTTCCAGCCTCAGATGCTGGGATCGGGAATGGAACCCAGGGGTCCTGGTTCGCTGCTGGCCTGGAAGCAGCCGGGGTGTCTAGCTCTGCTCCTGGGAGCCAGGGGAGTTTGAGGATTGTCACTGTTGAAGAAAGAAAGCAGCATGTGGCTGATCTGGTGGGGACTCTGTCAAATATTTCCTCAAGGGCTGCCAAGAGGAAAACGGAGGCTGTGGTATGTCCAGGAGAACTGGATCTGGGGGTCCAGACAGCCTGGCACTGGTGCTAGTCAAGCTGGGGTCTTGGGTGTGGGTTTCAGCCTGGCCTGCAGGGGACACAGCTTTGCCCTTTGCTGTGATGTGCTGTGACAGGCACTGTGGAGGGCAGGCATGGCAGGCACTGAGGACAGCAGCATTCTCTCCTGCCCCTAGGCAAGAGGTGACCCCACCCGGGTCTACATCACACAGCCCCCAATCACACAGCACCACTCTGCCCAAGCCCTTGTCCATTTGTGAGCCTCACCTCGCCACAGCCACCATGCTAAGTGAGGAGCACCCTGACCACAGGCCCTGGCCTGCCCCACTGCCCCCTGCCCCCACCCAGGTTCTCCTTGCTGGGTCTGGACAGTGGCTATGGAGATGCCCCAGGCTACAAGTACCACTAGCCTCTCCTTAGGCTGCAGGCTTCCTGGTGACTGGGGCTTGGAGTCCTCAGGGTGAAAGATGACCTCACTAGGGACTATGGCTCTGCCTCAACCCTACTCTTCTTTCAGAAGTCCCATAGGCCCCCAAAGTCCAGATTCTGCTCCACATTCCCAGAGAAGTTCTGGAAGATTCTGCAGGCAGCAAGTCAGGCAGGGCCTGCACGGGGCACAGGCAGCTCCAGTACCAAAGGCCCAAGAGGTGCAAGCTCCTTTCTCTGGTCCCCACTCACCACCCAGCCCTGTCATTTTCCCCTGCATACTCAAATGTCCTCCATGCTGGCCTTGTCTATTCACCAAGAGACCCAGGCTTGCCACATTCTCCCCTACAGAGGCAGGGCAGCCCCACATCAGTTGTCCCAGCGCAACCTCCACAGGGAACTTATTGGGGGGTTGCCTACAACACTATTGTTCTCCCTGCTTGCACCCTACTGGCACCAAGACTCCAACCCAGTTTTTACCAAGAGCTCAGCACCAGTCAGTGGAAGGCCTGAGGAGACAAACAAGGCTCCCAGGCAATCTGGAGGGAGAAGTGGGGATCCACAGAGAATGTGGGAGGGAGCTACGGGACCCAGGCTTCTCTTGTATTTTCTGTGGGGGGGGGAGGGGGAGGGTCTGAATGACAGTCAAAGCAAAGGCTCCTAGATAAAGCGGCCTCCTTTTTCCTCACAGCACGAGGTCCCCTGTCAAGAGCCCCCCTCCCCAGGCTCTTGCAGCACAAAAAGGGCTTTGAGGACAGCCTCGAGAGCTGAGGACAGGTGAGCAAGGCAAGGCCCCCAGCCCCAGCACCCATCTTGGCATGGGCCTCCTTCCCCTCATCTCTGAGGCCAGGAGTGACCTCCCAGGGTCTGTGGCCTGGCGGTGGCTTCTCCATTCCAGCCTAATGCCACAGCTTGGTGACAGCCCAAACTTTCTTTGGGAAAGGAAGATCCCATCAGTGAAGGCCACGCTACATCCCTTCTTGGTGACTGATATGGGAACTATGGGCTGTCTGCAGGGAAGCCTCAGGGACACACGGCCTCCCTCCCGTTTGGTCAGGAGCCAAGGACAAAGAGGAGAGACACAGGTGGGAGACACAGTGATAAACAGAGAGAAGGAGGATCTCTGGGCTCCCGGGGAGAGATCAGGAAGGTGGGGGAGGGGACAGAGAGGAACAAGGGATGCAGGCCAGAGATGGAGAAGAGACAGAGAAAGGAGAAAGGGACAGGCAGAAACCAGAGGAAGGGGAGGCATGGGCAGGGTACAGTGAGGGGGGACACACTTCCAAGTACCACAGGACAACTATGGACTCCTCCCCTCCTGACCCCAAGGCCAGTGAGGTCAATACTGCTACAGCTGGAGGGCGTCCAACCCCTGTTGCTCTTCACCAGGGGATACTCCTTCCAGGCAGGGACGGAACCCACCACCTGGAGAAGTTGGACCTAGGAAACGGGTGACCGCAGGGGAAACTTTTCCCGGGAGGCTGCCTCCTAGCTGGGAAGGGACTGCGCATTTCCGGGCTTTCGAGGAGGGTGCAGACCTCCTGAGGGGCTGCTGCCACTCAGGCCGTCGCCCTCGTCGCCCTCCCACCGGAGCCACGAATCGCCCACCTGGCCATTCTTGCACAGGTCCGCCCACATGCTCGTGCCGTCGCCGCCCCGCATCAGGACGTGGTAGGTGAAGAAGTAGGTGCCCGGGATGCTGCATGTGAACTTGCCGCTGGCCGCATCGTAGCTGTTGCCCAGGTTGGTGACCACGTCGTCGAACTTGAGCACCTCATAGCCCTCGTGCGGGTTCTTGAGGCCGGCGTAGAAGGCCACGCGCGGCACTGTGGTGTAGGTGGCAGCGCTCACCGCGCCCGCAGACCCCGCCCCAGGAAGACCCGGGGGCCCTGGCGGACCGGGCTCCCCTCGCAGCCCCGGCGGCCCCGAGGGTCCGGGGGGTCCGGGGTCTCCCGGGGGCCCCGGGGGCCCCGGCTTGCCGGCCCGGCCCGGCTTGCCCTGAGGGCCCTGCACCAGCGTGGAGGGCGGCGGCGCACTCTGCTCGGCGCGAGAGTCGCCTGCGCGCGCGGGGTAGGGGTCGCACACCATGCGGCAGGTGCCCAGCATCTCGTAGTGGCCGTCCGGGCCACCCGAGCTCACCAGCACGGGGATCAGCACGACCAGCACGAGCAGCATCACCACGCCCGCAGCGGCCGCCAACAGCGTCTTGCGGCTGGCGCTGAGCCTAGGGAGAGCCGGGCCGCCCGGCCGCGCCGTCGGGGCAATGGTGCCGGCGGGCTGGGGGCGCGCGGGGCGCCGGCTCAGGGGCGGTCCGGCGGGGCTGCGGGCATGGGCCGGGCCCGGCGCCGCCGCGCCGCCTGCGCTGCAGAGCCCACTGCTGCCCGGGCCTCCCGCCTCCCTCCTGCTGCGAGGCCGGACTGAGCCCCGCGCCCACTGCTTTCGCCTCCCAGGGCCGGCCCCGCCCCTATCGCCCCGCCCCTTGAAGCCACGCCCATTCTCCAGCCCCGCCCCCGTCCTGCTGTCGGAGGCGCGAGAGGTGGGGCCGAGAGCCGGCGCCTGATTGGACGGTGGGCGGGGAGTGGGAGGTGCTTTCTTTGGGTGGGAGTGCGTGCGGAGCCGGGAAGGGGCGGCAGAGAAGGAGGGGAGGGTAGGCTAGGAGGTGGGGCGGGGTTTGGAACCCGCAGGTCCCACACGCGGGCCCGGGAGGGCCGGGGACCATGGCCCGAAGCAGGCAGAAGCGAGGGGGCGCCCAGAGTTCGAGTACAGAGGACGGTGGCGGAAGAGGCCTGGAGGACTCGCGCGGTCCGCTGCTGTCCCTGCCTCGCGGGCCCTCCGGAGCGTCAGGGTTCCCAGCCCAGACCCGGTGGCGCGCGAGGTTTCCAGTGTGGGCCCGGGCCCTGCTGTGCATGCAGAGGGCACCGGGCAAACCTGGGACGCCCTCACCCCGCGGCAGTCGCGAGAGAGGGGAGCCTCGCGCCGACCCCCTAGAGGCGCCAAGAAGGGACCGCGTGCGGCGCTGGACCGGGGCCGCGAGTTGAGCCTCGCCACCCGACGCGGACGGGGGCGCTGCCACCACCTCCCGAAGAGCGCGACCAGAACTTGGGGACCCGGTCAGACCCACGGCGGGGTCTGTGGTGTGCGAGACCCGGCGTGCACGGGAGGTGCTCCTCAGTCCGGGAACCCCGGCCACTGGATCCCTTTTTTTCCCAGACAGAAGCGGGAGCCCCACTCCCGCTCTCCGCCGCTCCCTCGGTGCCTCATGGCGTCTCTGTCAGCCCAGCCAGATTCTCCCCGCTTCGCTGGAGTGGAAAATAACTGCTTCAAACTTTGGGAAGAGGAACCAGAGCCAGAGCTTTAATTAACAGCTTTCCCGGCCCGTGCACCAGGCCCGCCCAGGTCCCCTTAAGAGGACGTCCAGCGACCGGCTGCTCGGAGGGTGGGCCTAGCAGGGTAGACCTGAGTCTACCATGTGAATCAGCCTAGCGCCCAAAGGCCTCGCTGAAACCGAAGACCTGCAGCCAGCCCCACCTGACCTGTGGAGAAGGGAGGGGGCAGTTGAATGGGGACTTGGTGTGGATAAAATGCTGGGCTTGGGACCTGACATAGTGCACGCAGCAAACAGTGAATGTAATGCACCCCTCCCTACCCAGCCCCTTGCTCCTCCAGCAGTCCCGGCAGATTGCTGACCAGGCACCAGGAGAGGGGACAGAGACCTGCAAGTCTGGGTTCAGAAGAGGCCACAGATGAGACAGGAAGGAGGCCCCAGACCCTCCTTCAGCCCTGAACTCTTGTACTCAGGAATGGCTAGCAGTGGCCCCTGCAGGGAAAGTGGACAGCAGTGTCCCAGCGGCTCCACTCCCTCCCTTAGCCTTGTTCCAGGAGCTGAGTCCCGGTGATTGGGAAGACACAGGAAGGGAACCTGAGTATTTTAACCTTGGTGTGGTTGAGCTTGGAAAGCAGAAGGTACTTTTGAGGTTCTCTGTTCCATTCAGGGCGTGGATGGCAGAGACTAGCATGTGCGGAGTTGTGAGGGTTAGAGTTGTGCCCTGACTTCCCCAGCAGCTGGGAAAACACATTCATTCGTCTTTGCATCTACCAAAACACCTCGCTAGGGGCTGCATGGTAGTCAGGGTGTGGAGTCCAAAAGGAGATCTCAACAGTGTCCCCCAGAGCCACTGTTCGGCAGGGTATGCAGGTGGAAATTATAAATGCTCTGCTGATTGTTACAGCCAGTATTTTTCCATCACTAAGTGCAATGTCCCATTCTGAGCACCTTACCTTGTTTAAACAATTTATTTAAAATTATTACACAGTTTATGCTATTTAATAGTAAAAGATATGAGGTAGGTTTCCTCATTTTACAGCTGGGGAATCTAAGTTTTGAGTAGGGATTTGTCCTAGGTGTTAGGAAGCATTGATAGAGTGGCCTGCCCAAGAGAAGCCTATGGAGATCATACAGAGGAAGTGTTGTATTTCCCTCTATCCACCCACCCATCTGTCCATCCACCCATCCATCCTTCATTAATCTTTCCATCCTCACATCCATTCATCTACTTGTCTAACAACCCATCCACCCACCTGATTACCCATCCACCCATCCACTCATCCATCTACTCATTTATTCATCCATCCACCCATCCATCTACCCATTCATCCATCCATCTACCCATCCGTTCACCCACCTGTCTACCTATCCATCTGCCCATTTATCCATCCATCCACCCATCCATCTACCCATTCATCCATCCATCTACCCATCCATTCACCCACCTGTCTACCTATCCATCTGCCCATTTATCCATCCATCCATTCATCCATCCATCCATCCGCCCACCTATCCACACTCTCCATCTACCCATCCCTCCATCTGTCTACCCATCAGTCCACCCACTCATCCATCCACCCATCATCTGTCCATACATCCATCCACCCTCCCCTCTCCTCATTCACCCACATACCTATCCATCCATTTGTCCATCCACCAATCTGTCCCTGTATCCACACACCCACCTGTCCATCCATCAGCCCATCCATCCATCCATCCACCCATTCCATAAATCCATTTTAGCTGACTACTTGCCACAGCTCTTATAGACATATTGAGCAAGAAGAGGCTTTGAGCCCTTGTGTTCACAGTGTATCTCAGAAACATGGCCAGTTTAAAGAGCAGGTGCCATCTGGCCTGACCATGCACCTGGGGATGTGAGGGATGTGGGAACATCTGGTGGTGTCACCTGGAGGCTGGAATATCTCAGCATCCCTGGAGAGGCTGATGTTACAGGAAGTCTTGACAAAAGGAGTCAGCAAGGTGAATGAAGCAGAGGAGGGAGGGAGGAGGGGAAGAGCATCCTAGGCAGAGAGCAGCAGGTGCTAAGACCATGACTAGAAGGTGCTGTGCAGCGTGTCACATGGGTGGGGGCTGGGTAGGGAATACTGTTTCTGAGGCCTTGGGGAGGTTCATGTGGGAATGGAGGGCTGGCAGATGCTACAGCCATTCAGTGCCCAGGGAATGGCTCTGTATGCTGTGTGCTCTTCGTATTGAGTCCTCACAGAAAGTCTGGAACCTTGGGGTGAGGGGACGGGGATAGGGTGGTAACCTGTCCCATCCTGCAGCTGATGGCAGCAGTCAGGATTTGAACTCAGACAGATTCTCCCACTGCACTGTAGATACGTGGCTGAAACAAGACGTGGGGTGTGGTCCTGGAGCACAATGACCACGTTGGGTTTTCTGCTCTCACATCTTGGCTTAGGCAGAGACCAGCTGTCCAGACTCAGTTGGGCCCCAGCCTGCCTGTGTGTTTGGGATTCATAGCCCCTTAGAGAGCTTCTACTTCTCCATGCTGCATAATGGTGTGGGGTGGCTCTGAGATGTCTCCCCAGTGGTCTCCATTTAAGATTTCAAAATCCACTGTGACACTACAGGCAGACAGCTCCAGGCCTTGGGGTGAAGGCTCTGTGTACTTCCTGCCCTTGAAGAGGGAGTGCTTGGCCAGAGTGCATGGCAGAATGGAAGTTATGGGGCACAGGACCCATCTCAATGGGCTGAAACAGACTGGCCTAGGGTCAGGATCTTGAGGGGCTAGGGGACTTCCTCCTTGCCTTTCACCCCAACCCACCTCAGGAGAAGGACCTGGACTGCAGGCTGCACTGGTGTCCCCAGCACCTGAGGCTCTAGTGGCCTAACCTGCCGTGGGTGCTGACCCAACTCTGTGCACATCCCAGACACATCTCCAGGCTGGTAGCTGCAAGGGGCCCTGGCCAGGGACAGATGGGAGCCCCGGGAAGAGTTACTCCCTGAGCTTCTCCATGCTACATATGTAAGTGATGAGGCTCTATGGCCTGATAGGAACCAATATAATGGCAGGTGCTCAGGGTCAGCCTGAGAGACAGCGGGATTCAGTAGCGAAAACACTGTAGTGCTGCCACAGCTCCCTGCCTCACCGCCCTGCTGGGCCAGCTAGGGGGAGCGGGACCTGGCCCTCCTGGTCTGGGGCATCAGCACCAGGAAAGCCAGGTTCCCAGATGGCTCCAGAAAGCATTTCCTTCCAAGGTAAGGTCCCTTGTCAGAGAAACTGCCCTGACAGGCCTCCCCAGCGACCATGGCTTTGGGTGTCGAGAGGTCTCAGAGACTGACTCTGACAGACAGGATATCGGGCTCAACTTGCAAGGGCAGTGTCAGCAGGCTGGTGGGGGGTGGGTCTGAGAGACCCCACAGCTGGGCCATGGTCAAGGAGCCCATTTTGGCTGGGGCTGGGGTTCTCCCACCCCTTCACGTCCAGAGAGGAGTCTTTGAGCCCCTGTCTGCTTACATTTGAGGAGGGACGCAGGATTCTGAGGGTGAACCCCTGGTGAGTGCACGTCCAGTACCCTGAGCTGCCTGCTTCTCAACTTCAAGGGACTCTAAATTGATTTAATGCTCCACTCTCACCACCTTAGAATTCTTAAGCAATTTGAGAAGACTCGTACCAGACCCTGCCACTTCTGTAGCTGGTCCTGCCCCAGAAATAGAAGTTCTGTTTATTCTTAGAGGGACTTCTTGACCTCCCTGCCTCAAGTGGGAGATGCAGACTGCAGGGAAGCTGGCATCTGATGGGGTCCCAACCCTGCAGTGCTGGCTATGGGTGCTCATTGGAAACAGGAACACGGTGCTCGGGCCTGTGGTCTGGACCTCACCGTAGGCCTGTGTGTGGCCGTCTGTCCACACATATGTGTGCACACCCTGACCCAGGCACAGAGCTGCCAGCTGGGCACCTGGCCCAGCCACAGCCCCTGCTGGGATTGGGGGCCTGAATGAGCAGCTGGCTGGGTGGCAGGCGGTGGCTATGGAGAGGGCTGGCTTTTCCCACTATAGATCTATACCCCAGGAGCTGCGCTAGCCGGCTGACTCAGGCTTGGCTGGACTATTTTCAGAATATCCTTAACCCTTCCTAGCTGCTGCCGTCTCAAGCAGTCACAGCACATGCCAGGTCCAAGGCCCACAGCTCCTCCCTGGCAGTCGAGAAGGTCACAGTTTTCTTAGTTGGGGGAGAGCTGGCCTTGGCTCATCTTTGCCCCATGCCTTCTCTCTTCACCCAGCGCAGCTCTGGGTGAGGAGCTCCCCCACTCATCTTGCAAATTTGGGAGAAAGACAGCCACCCTGGCCTCTTTCTGGGAGAAAGACAGACACCTTCTGCCTGCCTCGCCTGCTGGGCCTGGATGCCCTGGGCTTCTTGTCCCTCAGGGCACCTGGCTCTCAGCCTCTGGGCTCCCTCTGACTCTTTGTCCTTCCTCTAGACTTTATGGGGCAAGGAAGGGAGGCCCACGGGGGACCCAGCAGGCTCCACAGACCCCATCTGAAGTGGTAGCTGAGACAGGAAGGGCTCTCATTCCGTTGGGGTTCCTGGGCTGGTGTGAGCCAGAAGCTCAGGACATTTGGGCCTTGAGGTGCTGTCACACACATGGCTTCTGCCACCATTGGGAACAGCTGGGGACCCTGGGCATAGAGGGTCCATGATCCATAATCATCTCTGTACCTGTGACCTCAGCATTCTTGGAGGCTGGGACAGGAGCATCTCAAGTTTGAGTCCAGCTGGGGCAACAGAGCAGTGTAGACACTGTCTCAAAATAAATCAATAAAAAAGGCTGGGACAGAGCTCAGAGTGGAGGCACGCACCAATAATCCATCGCCTCTTTGGGGCAGGTTCCCACGAACATCGGACCACCAGCCCATACTACAGAACCAGTAGTTTAGGCAAGCAAGTCTCCTGAAGGTCCCATACCTGCCAAGCCAGGAGTCACTGGGCTGTGGGGGAAGAGGGTTGGTATTTTGTTCAGGGGTGGGGATGGCCTCCAGAACTGTATGTCTGTGGACCTCCAATCCAGAAAGAGCCTGAGTGATTTATACAGATGTCAGCAAAGGATTTGTGCTCTAGGAGACAAAAAATACCATCTTGGAATTCTGGGAGCATCTTGTGGGCCATTTACAAAGTAGGAAGCCCCAACTTCCTGTGCCCCTAACTAAGGATGTGGGTAGGAGGCAGAGACTGGCCTTAAAGTGGCCCTCCTAGTCAGGTGGAATGGGGCAGGTAGCCCTGAGAGCTTCACCTAGCATCCCCCGGGACTGGCGCACAGTGTGGGGTGCAGGGGGCTAGGTAGAGCCAAGCACTGGTGGGGTCCTGAGCGCCTGCTCTCCAGCAGCCCCGTCCTTGTGTGCCAGCCTCTCTCCTGGCTCCAGGCTGGGAGCCCCAGCTGGCAGAGGACATCGCTCCCTGGCAGCTGGGATTTGTAAATATTTATAGGAACACGAACAGATCAGTGACTGACAGGGCCTGGCTGCAGCTCGGCCTTTCACTCCCGCCCTCCGCCCCAGCCTGGTTTGCAGGAGCTCAAGGCGACAAGGAAGAGTAGCTGTGCTTGCAGGGCGGAAGGCTGCCGGCTGCCTCTGCCCCATTGCCCTGGGCTCAGTGTTCACCACAAGTCCTCTCTCCAGCTCACCCCAGGGCTTGCCTCTCCAGCTCACCCCAGGGCTTGCCTGCAGAGGCCACCCAGACCCCATGGCACACTCGCTCTGTGAGCTCTTGTGCCCTTTACCATCACACTCGTGCACACGCGACCCTTAAGCCTCTGTTGACATTCACAGGATCGTTTGCACACGTGAGTTCACACCACAAGCCCACTGGGGCCCAGACCCCTGCCATGACCACAGTCTTCATTCAGGTATTTCCTGTCTGAGATGGGAGTGTGTGCCCACATGTGTATGTACTTGTGTATATGCATGCATATGTGTGTCTGTGTATGCATGAGTGTGTGTGTGTAAGGCCTGAGGCTCGATGGCGAGGAAGATGGGTGCAGAGCAGGCTCGAGGGGCATCTGAGTCTGGTGCTCTGGCTACCGCACAGCCTGATGGGTCAGGGAGGCACAGGGCTGGGGACAGCCCCAGGCAAGGAGCTGTTGTGTCGCTGCTCTCATGGTCTGTGAGCCCAGTGCCACCCCTGCCGAGAGCCTCCGCCCGCTGGACGTTGTCATTGCTGTTTTGCTTTGCTGCTTGGGCAGCAGGAGTGGTGATGAGCAGGAGGTAGTGCCCAGGGCGGCTTGGCCCGGCTGCCGGCTCACCCATCAGTGCCCATCTTGTCACCCATGGGCCCTGCGGAGACCTTGTGGGATTACAGCTGGGGGTAGCAGTGAGGGGGGCAGCACCCACAAGATCTTGCTCAGGGACAGAACCGTGAGGTGGCACCTGGGGACTCCTTGCTCCTTCTGTTTTCTGGGCACAGAACCGTGCCCGCACCTCGCTCCAGAAACTGTGCTCATAGCTGTCCCTTCCGCTGCAGGCCTGTCTTGGCGCTAGTTCAGGGGCATCAGTCATTGGTCTGTGCTGCAGTCTGGGAGCCACCATTTCTACAGTCAGAGAGGCAGAAAGAACAATAATAACCGTGGGAGAGGTGCATGGCGGCAGGCTGCCTTCTCCGGATTGTTGGCTCAGATCCCCTCCCAGTTTTGCTTTGTTTTGTTTTTGCAGAACTGGGGATTGAACTCAGACCCTTGCGCTTGCCAGGGAAGTGCTCACTACTGAGCCATCTCCCTGCTCAGTTTTGATGTCCTGAGATCTACGCCTTCACAGGTCCATTCACGTCTTCCTCCCTCAGTCCCCACTCCTCACCTCATGCCAGGCCCTGTGCCCAGCTGAGGGCAGTGAAGAGCAGCAAGCATCTTGATGGCTGATGTGGAGAGGTGGTTGAGGTGCTTCCCCAGGTCTTGGGAACGGGGTCCCTGTGGCTAGCTGGGGACACCCCACACTTCCAGCTGAGCCCTTGAAAGTGACAGAGACACCCTGTCATCCCAGGAGCAGCACGGCCCTGCACACTCCTATAGGTCCGCTGTCCCTCGTAGTGAGTCTCTGAGGATGGCATGGGGAAGAGTGGGCATGAAACCAAATCTTGCCTTGAACACTTGCTGGCCCAGGTGGCCGAAGTCTAATGACATCATCTTGTGACATTGTAGTTTCCTTCTCTTTAAAATTCAGCATCTAGCCAGGTATTGTGGCAATGCCTATATAATTCCAGCTCTCTGGAGGCTGAAGCAGGAGGATGGCAACTTCAAATCTCCTCCTCCTCCTCCTCCTCCTCCTCCTCCTCCTCCTCCTCCTCCTCCTATGTATTTAGTACAGGGTCTACAAGGTCTCACTACACAGATTGAAGTCTTAGTGATCCTCCTGTTTTCAGCCTCCCAAGCACTGGGATTATAGGCACGTGCCACCATGCTCAGTCTCAGTCGCTATCTCAGCGCGCCCCAGGGGTGGGGCTGGCATAGCATGCCGGGGATCGAGTCCCAGTCCCTGCATCTGCCTAAGCAGGCACTTTAATCTGCTGAGCTATCTGGCCAGCCCAGGGACCTGGCCTTCTTGTGCCGCTGGTCTTTGGCTTTAGTTTCCTCTTCCCAATAAGAATAGGGTAGCTCCATCTCAATGTATCAGCTTTAGTGAAAGGAGAGTGGAGAATTGTGATGTTGTTGGGCTCACATTGTCCCTTCTGCCTACCCCAGGAAGCTTTCTGGGACTCAGCCCACCAGGTCCACCCTCCTGACCCTCTGCACCACCTGGGCCATCTCAGTTATGCCCCTGTCTCTGCCTCATAGACACGGTGATGGTAGAGGTGGTGATGACTGTTATGATGGTGATGGCAATGGCAATGTCGGGAATGGTACAGCAGTCATGGTGGTGGTGATGGTGGTGGTGGTCATGGTCACAGTGGTCATGGTGATGATGGCTAGGATGGTGATGGTGGTGATGGACGTGGTCGTGGTGATGGGGGTGATGACGGTAACGATAAGGGTGGGGTGATGATGGAGCTGTGGTCTTGGTTATGGTGACAGTAGCCGTGCTAGCAGTGGTGATGGTGGCCCTTAGATGGTCAGAGTAGGGCAGGGCCTCCTGGAGGGAGGAAGGTTGTTTGGTCACTTCCTTTAATAACAGCCAGGTGTATTGAGGGTCATCTGAAGAACAGGTGATGTGCTAAGCACTTTCCATGTAATAATTCAGTTAATAATTAGGGTCACACGAGCTAGCTGAGCAGAGGCTAAAGAACTTGTTAAGGTTACAGGACTGCAAGTGGCAGAACCTCAGCTCAGCCCTCAGACACAGCCTCAGCTCCTCAACAGAGCTGGATCAGGAAGGACCCCAGCAGTGCCATCACCTCGTGGTTTTCTGTCTGTCTTCCTGCCTCCTGGATGACACCTCCTAGCTCTGATGGGAGGTGAGATGGGATGGAACTGAGGGCAACATTCCCCTGGGGTCCCCTGGCTGGTGGGTGCTGCCCGGGCTTCTGGGGCACTCACCCCCAGTCCCACTGGGTGGCGCCTCCTCCTTGCCAGACTCTCATTATAGCCCTAAGAGAATCTGACAGACTCAATATCTTACTTTGCAAATATAGTTTATTCCTTCAATAAAGCCTCAGCGCAGGGGAATGTTTAAGCCCTGCTCTCCCCAGAGAGCCTCATTTGAATTTCTAAAGTCTTTAGCCCGCTCCTCCAATGGGGCTATGAGCTGGATTCATTTCCTGTCTAGTCCTGCGGCAGAGGCGCTGGACAGGCCAGGGGCCGCTGCTTCCTCGGGTCTTGGGAACCAGGGTCTGGGGCCCTCAGTGTGGCCTGAGCACCCTGGCAGTGGTGGGTCCAGCCCTTCCAGTCTGCTGCAGGTCCCAGTGTGCACCCTGCTGGTGCCCCCTGCCCAAGGTCCCCATGGTGGGAGGCTGACTGGCATCTCTCAGAGAAGCAAGCCCCCATCCCTGAGGACCTTACCCACCCCCTGGGAGTGTCTAATTAAAGGTTGGCACACCCTTCTGGGACTCATTAGGCCCGCTGTGCAGAGAACATTTAATCATTGCTCAGCGCATCGATTGGAAAATCAATTTCTTTGTCTCTCCGCAAGCGGCACTGGATGGGGGGGGGCACTGACCTCCTTCTGCTGCCGTGTAAAGTGCTGCGCATTTAATCAGGGAACAGAAATCAATTAGCCACTTACGAGGTTGGCTTTAGTTACCGCATGGCCAGCCCCGCCACTGTGCACACTGACAGTGGCCTATCTCGCACCCAGCCCCAGCCCAGTCTCTGCCCAGTCTCTGTGGGTCCCCTCTTCTTGTGCCTGCCACCTGTCATCTCAAGGAAGCTTGCAGAGCTCCCAAGAAGCCCTGAGAAGGGTCCCTAGCCCCTGGTTTACACCTGGGCCTTGACACTGGTTTCTAAGACAGTTTGGGTGTCCCCAAACTGTGAGGAGATACTGCATGCGTACTGTCCTACTGTGCAACACTTTCTGTGTCACTGGTGTGTTCATATGCCCAGTGAGGTCCCCGAAGTAGCCCTCTCTGGGTGGCTGGGGCTCCACTGGGAGAACCTGGAGCTGGTGGGGAAGTGTCCTCGTGCCAGGGGACAACATGACTTCAGGCTGAGCCCTGCTCTCCCTTGAGGACAACAGCAGGTAGCCCAGACACTCTGGGCCTCTCCTTTCCCGTCTACTTCTGGGTCTACCTTGGACCCTACTGTGCCTTGGACCTTCTCCCACCGATGGTGTGGCCTCCGGCTGTCCCCCCACTCGAGGACAGCCCCCAGCAGTGTCTCACACCATGGTATCACACACACATGATGACAGTGTTCACAGAGCCCATCACACACAACTCTCAAAGGGGGACCACAGCAGGTGCGCACCCTGAACACCCCATCTTGTTGCATGTGCACACCCAACCCACCCCAGCACTCATGGGGTGGTGCAGGCACTCATACACGTGCTCATACACGCACTCACACACACGCACTTGCACACCACTCCGTATAATATTAGACCTGCCATTTCTTTTGCATGACAGTTCCAGTGGAGACGCGCAGAGCTGTCACTAGGATGAAAAATAATGCATAATCCTCGTCTTCCTTCCTTCCCTTTCCTCTCTTTCTTCCCTGTTTAATGAGCTCCTAAAAATATTCCCTGCTGTCTCGCCGAGGACGTGGGCTAAGCGTGAGTCAGGTCTTCTGTCCCCTCCCCATCCGTCTCCTCCCTCAGCCTGGTGACCTGGGGAGGAAGGGCATGTGGGTCCCCAAGGTCAGGCAGGAGGATGCCCTGGCCTCCTGAGGCCCAGGGCCCTCACGCTGCCCCGAGCACCTCTGAGCTCTGAGCATGAGCCTGGGTGGGCACAGAAGGCAGCTGTTGCCCTGCCACCGCCATCTGCTCTGACCGGTGTCCTGTCACACCACCCTGCACCCTACTTCATTCACCAGGATTCAGAGGAGAGCAGGAACAGATGGACCCCATGGGAGCCCTGGGGTCTCCCCACACCCAGCCTGGCCTGGCCGGGGACACTGCTGTAGCCGCAGTGCTCTGGTTTGTGTATTCTGTCCAAGTTAGTGTTAGTACCTTCCAGAAGCTGGCCTGAGTCGCATGGGAGAGG
>PVKA01010565.1:29586-43312 GCA_004027165.1 Ctenomys sociabilis
CTGATCCGGGTGAGTCACTCCCAGGTCAGACTCCTGCAGGCACTGGCTGAGGGCTTGTATCCCTGGAGTGACTCCATGTGGTAGAGGAATACAGGGATGGAGGAGAGAGGGGTGGAGGGAGGGAAGAGAGGGACAGAGAGGGGCAGAGAGGAATGGAAAGGGATGGAGAGAGGGGGGAGAGTAGGTGAAGAGGGGGAGAAAGAGGGAGGGAGGAGCAGACGGGGGGGAGATGTAGAGAGGGAGGGAAGGGAGTGATGAAGAGAGAGTGGGGAGGAGGGGGACAGAGGTGTGGCAGAGGGGGAAGGGGAATAGAGAGAGCATCACACAGAGGGGTGGAGAGAAGGGGAGAGAAGTGAGAAAGGGGAGAGATGGGTAGAGAGGGTGGAGGTAGAGAAGAGGGAGAGAGCAGAGGAGTGGGGTAGAGAGAGCAATGGAGAGTGGTAGAGTTATGGAGGGAGCAATTGAATGATGGGTGGGGAGGGGGGTGCCAGTCAAGGCCCTAAGCTCATGCCATTCTGGCAATAGTCCCTGTGATTCTGGGGAAAGCTGTGCCCACCCCTTATCCAGACCTCGATTTGTCAGGCTGTGGAATGGGAGGCTGGGCCCTTCTCCAGCCCTCATCCAGCATTCCCCAACACCAGAAGAAGCAAATCTCTGTGCAGCCCTCAACTGTCTCTCTCTCAGATGGTCAGGGGTACATGGTCTGAGGAAAAGAAGCCCCCTGGCCCTCATTTCTGGCCTTTCCCCTCCCCTGCCCATCTCTCTGTTGTCTCTTCCATCCCATTCCGTCTTCCTTTGCTTCTCCATCCCTTTTTGGCTGCAGCAGCCCCTCCCCGCCCTGTGTCTCCTTGGTGCCTGAGGAGCTCCAGTCCCGAAAGGTTAAGCTAATAGCAGCTGGGTTCTCATCAGCTGCTCCTGTTTGCTCTCTGTGATTGCAGGAGGGGCTGAGGGCAGCTGCACCACCCCGCAGGGAAGGCCCTGCAGACAGCAGCCTTGGTGGCGGTGGGCTGGGAGGGCAGAGGGGCGCAGAGTCCAGCATCTGAGATGCTGCCACCTTTGGAGGAATGCCGGTGGCAGGGCTTCGCAGGGCCCTTATCACGTGTGAGCTCTGTTGCCTCGAACCTTTGCCATAAGCCCCTTCATGGCCTCTACTTACTTGACAAGAGATGGAGGCTCCAGGTGGTCAGGCCGTGACACCTTTGCTAAGGTCACAAGAGTCAGGGTTGCAGGGATCGAGAGAGGATCAGGCCCACCCCCACCCTGTCCTGAGGGACCAAGGGACCAGGTGTGGTACCTGAGTTGTCACACCTTACTTAGGCACCTGCAGTGGTATGGGGTGTGGAGGCAGAGGGGCATGAAGCGGGGGGGGGGGCACATTGCCCTCTCCCCGGAGGCCCCTATGCAGCACAGCCCTGGCTTCCTGCTGGGTGAGGATCTTCTACAGCAAGACATGCCCACCATGGATGACTTCCACATCTGGGGCTCTGCCATTGCTGCTGGACCTGGGGCCCACTTGTGCAGCCCCTATCTGGGGCATGGTCCCAATGAGGGCAACTGGCCTCCCCCTTTCTCCAAGCAGTCAGCACCCTTGGCACAGGCATTTCCTCTCCTTTTCATCCTGGGATCCCAAAGGCCAGGGCTGGACTCCTATGGCAGAGATAAGGCTCCGCCAATAGGCTGGACACAAAGGGCGGAGCCTCCACACCGCTGCACCCAGGCTCTGTGCTGAACGGAGCACTCCCTCCCTCTTCTGCCCACAGTCATGAGTGGCACTGTCCCTTCCTGTGTAGGTTGCCCAAACTGGTGCCAGCCCCCTATGCCCTGCTGCTGTGCAGAGCACTGGCCCCTCCTACCAGCCCGCAGAATAGAGTGCAGCCACAAGCCTCATTTGCATTCCAAGGGGCCACTGTGTCCTGGCTCCTCAGAGAGAATGCGTCCTCTCCCTCAGTGGCAATCTTTCGCACTTTGTCCAAGGAGCATCAATAATGGGAATCGATTCATAGTGGGCCTCCCAGCTGACCCCCATGGAGCCTTGCAGAGCCCTTGAATGCTCTGCCACCCCGCCACACCTGCGCCTGGCATCTAGGGCCCCCGCCCTGCCCACCCTGCAGCTTTGCTTCTGCCTCAGACAGGTGGGGTCTCACCCACCTCCCAGCATGATGTCTACTCCCCACAGACCCGCTCAGCCTCCGGTAGAGGGCCACGGACACCTTCCCAGCCCCAGCCCACGAGCATGTGGAGCCATTCTTGACCTAAGCCATCACACTGACCACTGCCCCTCACTTCGCCCCATAGCACTGGGCTGCGATAAGCCCTTGATGTGTGGGGGTAGGGTGGAGGGGTCTGCCTGACACTCCATGGGAGCCAGGCTGGTGTGCAGCTGAAGCACGGGGAAGGGAAGGGGTCTGGGGCAGTTGGAGCTAAGCTGGCAAGAAGCATGCAGGTTGGCACCCCAGCACTCTTCAAGGCTGAGGCAGGAGAACCACAAGTTCCAGCCCAGCCTGGGCAACTTGGTGACCTAGTGAGACCCCAACTCAAAATAAAAAAGGCCAGAGGAACAGAAAAGAAAGGGCATGGGCAGAAAGGAGGGTGGGCGGGAGGCCTGGTTCTCTGGTTCTCTGTGTGCTGCTCTTGCCCCTCTCAGCTTCCTGATTCACAGGCTACTCAGCAGCCTGATGGCTTATGGTGCTTTTGTCACCAAGGACTCGGGACCAGGCCATTAATTAGACGAGGGAGCAGCTGCTCTGAGCCTAAGGGCCAAGGATAGGAAATCACGGATTCCTGGGTTTGCTGTGCAAAGCCTCCACAAGGTCTGTCCAGGGATCTGCACACTGCATATTACTGGCCCTGGAGCTTGTCCAGACAAGCAGAGGGCTGCCAGGTGGCTCTGGCACTGCCCATGTCCCGGCAGGGCCCCAGGACTGCTTCCTGGTATCCCAGCGAGCAGGCTGGGTCCCTTCTTGGAGAAGTGAGCTGCCTGGCTGACCCTGGGCACCACCAGGCTCTCCCAGCCTCCTGCTGCCACTGCAGCCTGTCTTGAGAAGATGCAAGGCAGAGCCCAGTGGCTCAGCATCTGCATTCTGAGCCCTTCTCTGCACTGGAGCCCTGTCTAGGGGACCCAGGGATGTTACCACTCACCCTGGGGCCTGGCTGTGCATCCACATCACAGCCTGAGGGGGTGGGCTCTGGAGCTTGAGCACCATCAGGGCCCCTTCCCCAGCCCCTCCAGATGGTGGGGACCCCTAGGTGATGCCAGCACTGTCTCCTTCACAGGAACTTTTGAGCGGGTGGGAGCATGACGCTCCCACAGTTCTACCTAGCTGTGGAGTCTGCAAGACTGAATCTAAGACTGATCAGGCCACAGAGTGAGCTGCAGAGTGGCTTTGAAGGCACCAGGGCACATGCCTGTCACCCCAGCCCAAGGGAGGCTGAGGCAAGAGGCTTGCAAGTTCAACCCTTGCTTGGGCAATTTAACAAATTAGTGAAACTTTGTGTCAAAATAAAAAATTAAAACAAGGTTATGGATGAAGCTCAGTGCAAAGGCCCTGGGCTCAGTGCACAAAACAGACATGCATTATGGCTGCTGCTGGCCAGGTGCTTGCTGTCCAGTGCAGATGAGGCTCCTGTCCAGCACGCCACTGTAAAGGGGTCCCTGAGCCTGCAGCACACACGTCCACACATACCGCAGAGAAGGCGGAGCAGGTTGCTGGGGACTGAGAGAATTCAGAAAGTGGTGAGCAGGGTAGGAGGCTGCAGTGTGCAGGGGACCTAGTCTAGTACTTTGAGGTACTCAGGTGGCTGAGACACTGGTGAGGGGAAGGAGAAAGTACCCCAGTGGAGGAGACAGCCCTGGGCAAAGGCCTGAGGCAGGGTGGGCCAAGGACCAGGCGACCCAGGCGCATGCAGCCCAGCGGGAGGTGGAGGACAGCACTGGCTCTGGTGCCCTCACTGGGTATGAGGTTGTTCTCTGGTCTGGTTGGAGCACAGAGGGATGGACAATAAGGACAGTGACCACAATAGGCCAGGTGCTCAGCACACACATCCAGGGCAGCCGGTACTGGGAGTGGGCCCTTTCCTCATGCCTTTCCCTCCTCTGATCCTGGCAGCCTTTCTGGAACTCCCAGCACTGCTGGTGGGGACCCATGCCTGACCCCACAGGCTCCACTCCTGGCCTCTCACCCTCCCACCCATCTGTTCCCAGGGCACCTGCAGGACAGAAATCCATGTGTGATTTGCTGCTGTGTGCAGCTCTCCTGTCCCCTTGCCCTGCTTGGGAAGGTGACTGGCAGTGTCCTTGGCCAGGGAACCTGAGGCTCTGGGTAGGTGGGGTCACAGCCCCATGAGCCCTGGGGGGCAAGGTATGTCCTCTGCTGAGAGAGAGAGAGAGAGAGAGAGAGAGAGAGAGAGAGAGAGAGAGAGAGAGAGAGAGAGAGAGAGAGAGAGAGAGAGAGAGAGAGAGAGAGAGAGAGAGTCAGACAGACTGACCACAACAGACAGGCAGGCAGGCAGGCAGGTAGACAAACACACAGGATCTTAGTGTGTAGCTCAGGCTGGTTTCTTCACAGTCTTCCTGCCCAGGCCTCCCCAGTGCTGAGATTAAGTTGTATGCTCCACACTCTGAAGGAATCTGCATTTAGAAAACTCTTGAGATCCCACCTGCTGGTGAGGACAGCCCAGGACCTTTCCTTCTCCTCTCCTAGGATGAGCTCGGCCTCAGCCTGGAGAATAGCAAAGGCAGGCTCAGGGCTTAGCTGAAAACCTGGCACTGAGCAGGATATGTGCTATGGGCCTGTAATGCCAGCACTCTGGGAGGCTGAGGCAGGAGGATCACAAGATTGAGCCCAGCATAGGCAATTTAGCTTCTTAGCAAGACCCCATCTCAAAATAAAAAATGAGAAAGAAAGAACAATAAAGGGAGGCTGAAAACAGAAGAATCACTATGAGTCCAAGCTACATAATGAGACCTATACCAAATACATTAAAGAGGAAGAAGAAGAAAAAGAAGGAGAGGAGGAGGAGGAAGAAGAGGAAGCAGAAGAAGGAGGAGGAGGAAGAAGAAGAGGAAGAAGCAGAAGAAGAGGAGGAGGAGGAAGAAAAGGAGGAGGAAGAGGAAGAAGAAGAGGAAGAGGAGGAGGAATAAGAGGAAGAGGAAGAAGAAGAGGAAAGGGTTAGGGGTATAGCTCAGTGTAAAGGCCCTGGATCAAACCCTAGTACTAAAAAAAAAAAAAAACCTAGAACTTGATAGGGCATAAGTACACAGCCTGGGCCAGGCTTCTCCTCGGTCCACTGGGTCACTCGTGTTGGCTGGGCCCAGTGCCAGCCCCAGGGTGGAGCACTGGGCCTCTCATCCCTGTCAGGGGAACCAGGCCCAGGATGGAGGAACCCTACCTCCGGCCAGCACAGGCAGTGGATTCTGAAGAACCACAGAAACGGCCTCAACCCGTTCCCTTTTGCTCCCTGGAGAGAAGCGGGGCACATGGTACAGCTGAGGCTTTGGCCAGCTAGCCTGGGCTTCCCTTTTCAACTTCAGTGAAATATAATTTTCATACAATAAAATGCACACATCTTCAGTGTTTTGTGTGAGGAATTTTGACAGCTTTATTACATGCACACCTAGCTGTGCGACCACCGAGGTCCAGGACACTTCTACTGTCCCCAAGCTTTCTGGTGCCTCTCTCTGCCAATGGCCATTCCACCCCCATTGATCCCCAGACCCAGGCACCTGCTGATTTTCTTTCTGTCATTGTGGATTACATTTGTCTTTTCTAGAGTTTCATATAAATGGAATTATGCTGCATGTACTTTTGGTGTCTGGTGCTTTCACCAACTAATGTTTATGAGGTGCCTCGTGTTGTCAGGACACAGACTGCACAGTTATCCCAGTGAGCAGCACCCGGTGAGTCTGAGGCAGTTCAGACACCTGTGGATGGACATCTGTGTGGGGTCTTGGTTTCAGCTGCTGAGAATACAGCTGCTTTGGACGTGAATGAGCAAGTGCTGGCCCAAATGTGTTCTCCTGGCCCCCAGGGAAGCCCAGGTGCTGCATGACTATGTGCTGTGACCTCTGTGGGCTTCAATCCTAGGGAAACATCATCTGGGGGTGTGGTGGTACGTGCCTATGATCCCAGCACTCGGGAGGCTGAGGCAGGGTGATTGTTGTGAGTCCAAGACTAGAGCTATATGGGGCCAGGGAGATGGCTCAGTGGAATAAGTGCTTCCCTGGCAAGCACAAGGGCCTGAGTTCAATCCCCAGTTCTGTGGGAAAAAAAAAAAAAAAAAAGACTAGAGCTACAAAGTGAACTCAAGGCCAAACTGAGCTGCAGAGAGACCCTGTCTCAAAAGAATAAAACATTCTGGGCAGATGACAGGCTGCTTTGTAACACAGCCACACCACTGGACTCTGCCCCACCCCATCTGAGTTCCTAAGGCCTCAGCCCCACCAGCACTGTGTGATCCTCCTGAGGGTGTGCAGTGAGGCAGAGGACAGTGCCTGTGTCTGCATATACAGCGGAGGGTGTGGACCTTTGGCTGTGCACTCTGGATGGGGGTTGTTTCCCTTAATGAGCCGGAAGAGCCTGCTGGGTGCCAGTCCTTCGTTGCCTTGTGCTCCAGTTTCTATCCTTTTTTTTTTTTTTTTTTTTTTTTCAGAACTGGGGATTGAACTCAGGCCCTTGCACTTGCCAGGCAAGCACTTATTCTACTGAGCCATCTCCCCGGCCCCTTCAGTTTCAGTCTTAATTCTCCCAGTTCCATGTTGCACAGCAAAATTTCTCAGGCTTCCTGAACCTTCATCTCTCCAGTGAAGTGAAAACAGCAGTGTCTGCTACATGGGGGTGCAGAGCATTGACCTGGTTTGTGTGTGTCAGATGCTGGCCCAGGAAGCTCCTCACTCAGTGGCCAGGCCTGTGACACCTGCAGTGGATCCCAGCTCTCCCCGCCCTGCAGCTTCCCGGAGGGGTGCTGTCTCCTGAGGACCCCATAGTCATATGGGACCAGGGCCAGGAGCCTTAGACATGACATTGCCTCTGGGAACGCAAACCCCCTTCCACGGGCCCACAGCCATCCACAAATTCCTGTGGCCCCTCAGTCATGAAAGCCACTGGGCTCATCTGACACCTGCATGTCTCAGATGCCCAAAGTGGCAGCCATGCAACAATTCCTCAGCCCCTGCCATGGTCAGCAGTGCTGGCTTCGCTAGCCAGACCATGGATAATTCAGAGGTTCGGCCAAAAATAGTGCCATGTGAGCCCAGACTCTAGGATGGGAAAGGAAGAAATGGACAGCGATGGGGCACACATCCTGAAGTCCACCTCTGTGGGCCCAGGGCTGGGCAGCTGCAGGTTTCAGGGCCACTGCCCCCATCCTCCTCACTTCACTCCCAGAAGTGGACCCCAGCAGCTGAGGACAGGGTTCTGGTGGCTCCCTGAGGGACACTTCTACGTCCACGCTGTCCCTGTCCCCACTCTTCATTCCCTGCCCTTACTTTTCCCTTTACAATGAGTCCACAAACATTTACTGCACACTTGCAGGGCAGAGCCAGCCCAGGACATGGCATGGTGCCTGGTTGTGCCTGCTGGGGAGGCTGCACAGTCACCCAAACACAGGGTCAGGGGAAACCCAGGCCACAGAATACAGGGTGACTCCAGCTGGGCCTGGGCTGACCTGGGCCGCTGACCTGGGAACCCAAAGGATGGGTTACAGGAGAAGGCAGGGCAGGGGTGGGGGGCAGGAACTAGTGGAGGGACAGGAGTGTGGCCGTGGACCTCACTCAGAAGCTGGCTAGAGAGACCTGCAGCCCTCCAGGGCCATGGCCTGGGCCCACAGTGTCCTCCAGCCTGGATGGTTGTGATTCCCTGAAGACGGGGACTGTGTCACACAGCCCCAGCTCTCCAGCAAGGTGCTGGAGCTGGGCTCTGGAGCCAACATACAGCTC
The DNA here is from genome assembly GCA_004027165.1 of Ctenomys sociabilis. Classification (NCBI taxonomy): domain Eukaryota; kingdom Metazoa; phylum Chordata; class Mammalia; order Rodentia; family Ctenomyidae; genus Ctenomys; species Ctenomys sociabilis. The sequence continues at coordinate 37,520 of PVKA01010565.1, forward strand.
TGAAACCACCCTGCTAGTTCGTGGAGGAAGAAAGGTCCTCGGATGAGTGCCGCCCCATTGTCCATCTCCAGCGGGGCCAGAGTGGCTGCAGAGTAGAGCTCCTGCAGGAGGCACAGATGACACTGCTGGGGAGAAAGTGGGAGGGCTTCCTGGCAGAGGCCTTTCGACACAGATGGGGCACAGGTCCTGACCCCAACATCCCCAGTGCCTCTGCCTTGTCTCCAAACAGGTGTCCCCTCGTCTCTCCAGCTCTTCCTAGATGCCTGTCCTTTGTCCCCCTCTCTTGTGTGGCTTCTCTGCCTTCCCTGAGACCCAGGCCAGCCATGCTGGTGGGGGTGGGAGTGTCCGAGATGCTTTCAGCTAGTGCTGCTAATATTAGCTCAGGACAGAGGCTCACTGATGGATTAGGAGAAATTAAGAATTCAAATTCTGTGATTTGGACTGGAGGATGCTGCCTCCTGACAGCTAATGCTTCCCCAGAAATTAATGATGAAGGAGGCCAGCGCCAGCTTCTCCCGACAGTAGAGTGCTCCCCACTCCACGCCCCTGAGCCCAGCCCCAGGCAGGCACTCACCTGAGAGCCAGGCTCCTGTGTGCTCAGGTTCTGGGGATCCCAGGAACTGGAATTGGTCTCCTTCCCCCTTGGGTTTCCTCAGTGTCTTCCCCACCTGGCCACACCACACCAGCCTCTGTGAAGTCAGACCATCCCTGTGGGGCCTTGGGCACCTGTGTCCCTGTCTTCTGCATCTCGGGATCCGCTGTCCTCGGCAGTGGTCTTGTCTCTCATACCAGCTTACAGGTTTCGTGAGGTGGCTCTGGCCTGGATGGGTGCTCAGTGCCTAGGTGTGAGCATGCCAACACCCCTGCCCCTGCTGCCCAGCCGCTGTCCCTCAGGGGCTAAGGGTACTTGCACTGTCTCTGTCATGCTTGTTTGCTCTGGGGAGGGGACGAAGTCTGAGAGCCCCAGGGAGGTGACCTCCTCTTGCCTCCTCAGAGCCTCTGCCCCAGCCCAGCCTGTGGTCTCTGCTTAGCACTGGGAAGGGCTGGCATCTCCAGCTGTGGCACCAGCCACTGAGGGATTGGCATGGAACCCCCATACCCATGCATGGCCAGGACATGGGAGAACCAGCTCAAAGCGTCCCTCATTGTCAAGAGGCCACAGGGTTGCTGGGACCAGCTGTCATTGACGGGTGGGAAGTGAGGTCCAGTGCTAATTACTGCCTGGCCAGGAGACAGTCTTGTCCCAAGCCGACCATCCTGGCCCTCTCCAAGCATTGCAGGATTCTGGAAAATCAACCCCCCCATTCGGCTTCTTTGGGCTGTGTTTGAGCAGAAGTTCACTGAAGAGGCCCTGGGGCTGTGGGAGGCAGGGAGGTTGGTAGGGAGAGGAAACCCTGGGGCTGGCCCTCCAGTCTCCAGCTCCGTTTCTGGATGCCCTCTCATGTCCCCAACCCACCAGAGTCCTCTTCTCTCTGAGCCCCCTACCAAGCCCCTGGGGTCCAGGATGGAGGGGTCCTGCAGCATCCCTGCCCTTGAGGGCCAGGCCAGGCTCCTGCCAGGCATTCCTATGTCCCATCCTGAAGCCTTCTGTGCACAAATTGCCTCTCCCAGATCCAATTAAAATGGCATTCAGAGCAAGGTTGAAATAATCATAGAACCACTTTCTCCAGCAAAGCTACTGGCTGGAGCCTGATTTGAAAGCCCAGCCAGTAACTGAATCTGAGGAGCAGTGACAGCAGAGGGGCCTGGGTTGGGCACAGGGCAGCTGGGGGAAGGGGGACTGTGTCGGGGTGTTGGGTACAGGCTCATCATGGGGAGCAGAGGCTGTGGTCTGTGAGCCCCTTCCCACGGCCTGCTGAGCATCTGCATGTGTGTCTGCACGTGTGTGCTTCTGTGTGTCTGCATCTGCTTGTCCATGTATGCCTATCCACATCTCCATGTGCACATTTCTGCATGTGTCTCCATGTGCATGTCTGTGTGTACATGTCTCTGTGTGCTTCCATGTGTTTGGATCTGCTTGTATGTGCCTACCTGCCTACACATGTCTGTGTGCAGCCCATCAGCATATGTCTGCATGTGCATGTCTGTCTGCATGTGTCTGTGTCTGTATGTCTGTGTGCATGCCTGCCCGCATGTCTCAGTGTACATACCTACGACATTTCTGTGTGCATGCCTGCCCATGTGTCTCCGTGTACATGCCTGTTTCTATGTGTCTGCATGTGTATGTCTGTCTGCATGTGTCTGTCTGTATGTCTGTGTACATGCCTGCCCATGTGTCTCCGTGTACATGCCTATTTCTATGTGTCTGTGTGCATGCCTGTCTGCATGTGCATGTGTCTATGTCTGCATTTGCATCTATGTCTGCATGTATGTCTTCCATCCTTCCTCCTGGTAGCCAAACCAGTGCACATCCCCTGGTCAGAGAGGCCCTCAGGGCTTGCTGGGACACCGAGACCACAGGAGGCCCACAAGCCCAGTGTCCCACCACATGCCTACCTCCTGGGTTGCCACTTGCCCGTCACCCTGAGCGGCCAGATGCTGTCAGCCTCTAGCCCAGGTCTCCGATTGCCCACTGGCACCCTGTCTCTGCTCCAGGGTTCCTGTCTCCTTGAAGGAAGACACAGAACCCAGAGCCACTCTGCTCTAGCCTGGCAACTTGCCTGTCTCCTGCCACAACCCCAGCTGATCACCATGTCCTGTCAGGGTATGTAAGAAGATTATTGGCCCAATGCTGGGCCCCAACCCAGTCCCTCTTGGTGTCCCTTCTGCCAGAACTGGCCGGCTTGAGGGAGCTTCCATGTGCTCACTTGTGTCCTCCCTACTCCCTCTCTCTTGTCCACCCTGGAACCAGGCAGGAGCTAGACTGAGCAGGACCACACAGATGGTAGCCACTGCAGACTACTGGCAGGCCGGAATGAGTGAACTCCCACATCAGGGCCGACTCGGAGGTGGGGCACCCCGGCTTCTGTCTCAGCACTACAGAGGACCATGTCCCCTAAAGACACAAAGCCCCGGCTGGTGCACACATTGCCATCCCAGACATCTGGACAGGGTAGGGCAGGAGTGGAGACCTCATGTTGTGAAGGGGTGCACTTTGCCACCACCTGCTCCTCGTAACCAACCCGATATCATCTTGGGAAGTGTAGGGTGGAGATGGTGTGGCACTGCCCTTCAGCTTCATCCTTTCACCATGTGACCAGAGTGGCATGGGGTGCTGGGCCGACTTCTGCTCCTGCTGCTCAGGAGGCTGAGGCAGGATTGCAAGTTTAAAGCTGGCTTGGCTAACTTGGTAAAGTCCTGTCGGAAGATCAATAAGGGCTGGGTGTGAGGCTCAGGGGTAGAGCACTGGGTTTGATTTTCAGCAGTGGAAAATCATGTGGCTCGAGGCCTTGGCTTCTGTAGCATGGACACCTGCCATTTGGCTCACAGGCCTCTGGGCAGAACAGGCAAAGGTGGACAGTTCTACACTTGCCTGCTTATTGCTGCTATTTAAGGGGCAGTGCTGGTGCCAGCCCAGGGCAGTCTGGGGGCAGCATCAAGGGACTTCTCTGTGGGGCTCTGGGTGCTCTGCCAAGCAGGGGTGTCTGAGCACATGGCTATGGCACAGGAAGAGTGGCAGCTGTGGTAGGACCACAGTGTCACTTTCCATGTGTGTGTCCCCAGGATCAGGGAGGGCCTGGTCTCTCTGCTCCTTGGCCAGTCAGCTGTTACTCTGCCCCTGCCAGGCCTGGGGGTGGCCCACTTCCTGACCTGGGGAGACCTAGCCCTGGGTCAGCTCTGCCCCTTACCAGCTGTGACACCTGCCGCCGCCAAGCTTCCTGCCTCCAGGGCTCCCTAAGCCCAGCCTGTGGCCCTGATGCCCTTCCTGGCACAGTGGCCACCCGGTCAGCAGCTGCAGGGTGAGTCACGGCTCTCATTAGAGCTTAATTAATCAATTGAGTTAATCAGACAGCTGGGATGTGCTGTGGTTGCAGATGGGGTGTGAGGGGATGGCCCAGGCATGAGGGCTGGGCTGGCAGGGCCAAGGCTGTGGGGCAAGGGTGTGGCTATACCTGCTGTAAGGATGCTGGAGGGGTCTGAGGGGGAGCTAGGCAGATGCCAGGTGCAGCCTGAGTGTCTGAAGTTGTCTGAAATGTTTATTTTAATGGAATGGAAAGAGAAAAGGACAGGAACAAAGTAGGTCCTCTGTCCCCATAACCTAGGCATCTGCAACCAGACAGGAGAGGTTGTGTGGCTTCGACATCTGGACAGCGTAGGGCAGGAGTGGAGACCTCGTGTTGTGAAGGGGTGCGTTTTGCCACCACCTGCTCCTCACAACCAACCCGATGTCACCTTGGGAAGCGTAGGGTGGAGGTGGTGTGGCACTGCCCTTCAGCTTTACCCCTTCACCATGTGACCAGAGTGACGTGGGGTGCTGGCCAGCTCATGCCCTTGGGTTTCGGGACGGCACCTGCTGCTGCTCTGCAGCCTGGAAAGGACTCGCAGAGGTGTGGGCAAGAAGGATGCTGGGAGGACAGTGCCCAGGTCTGCTTGTGTGTGGCACTGGGGCCAGGCCAAGGAGGTGGAGGCTCAAGGCAGTGGGAATGTACGTGCAGGGTTGAAGATCCTCCCAGCCCAACCTCCTTGGCTTGGAAAGTGTACACTCACCAGACTCTGGGGTGACGGTAACCACTGGGACTCAAAGACCACATGAGGCCCACACACTGGGCCCTGAAATTGTGATCTTAACATCTCAGGGCCCCTGAGGTACAGAAGAGACAGAGGACCCCTGGGCCAGTTGCCATGGAAGTGCCCAGCTCCAGCCCTCTTCTCCACCCTCTTGTCCCTCCCCTCGCCCAGAAGCAGCCCAGCGATGGCCATCCTCCCCCGCCTGGCTGGCCTCAGCCAAGCTCCTGTGCTTCTGGGTTTGCACTGGCCCTCTGGTATCATGCCTTCCCCTGCCCACCCCTCTCCAGCAGGAGCTGTGGCCCTAGGAGCCTGTCCTACAAGGGCCTGGAGTCCTTCCCTCTGCTGTGGAAAGGCAAGTGACAAAGGCCAGCCATTGGAGAGGGCCAGGCTCAGATGGCCTCAGGGATAGAATGTGTTCAGGGTGCTGCCAACAATATGTGGATCAGGGAGGGGCCTGCAAGGCCACCTGCTGGCCACTATTATGTCCTGTCACAGGGCACAGCACTACCCTTGCTTCCTATCCTACAGCAGTGCAGGCCCAGTTTGTCACTGCCCAGCCTAGTACTCTGGAGCAACTGAAATGTGATAGCCACGCATGCCTGTAATCCCAGCACCTGGAGGTCTGAGGCAGGAGCTACACCGAGTGTGAGGTCAGCCTGAGCTATGTCCTGAGTTCAAGACCAACAAAAGGAGAAAAGGAACGGATGGGGGAAGGGAGGGAGGAAGGAAAGAAAAAAGTAAGGAAGAGAATGAAAGAAAAAAGGAAAGAGCAAGCATGGAAGAGAGGAGAAGGTTGAGAGACTTACCAGGTATGCTCTTTATTTTATTTATTTATTTGTTTGTTTATTTATTTTTTTTTTTTTTTGCGTATTTGGTACAGGGTTTCACTACACAGCTTGGACTTACAGTGATCCTCCTGTTTTCAGCCTCCCCAGGGCTGGGATTACAGGTATGCACCACCACTCTTGGCCTCAGTAGCCAGCTCAGTGTGCCTGGGAGCAGGGCTGCTGTGGCATGTGGAGCCAGGGATCGAACCCTGGTCTCTGTGTTTGCCTAAGCAGGCTCTCAGTCCACTGAGCTATCTTACCAGCCCAATGGTAATATTTTAGATGTACTGGGTTCAAT
>PVKA01010565.1:43412-58885 GCA_004027165.1 Ctenomys sociabilis
AAAAAAAAAAAAAAAAAAAAAAAAAAAAAAAAAAAGTGGCTGCAGGAACATTTATAAGGACCCATACTTAATATCTTCTCTGTGCAGAGTGAGGGATACTGGCCACATATGGGAAGGGACTCAGAGATCACATGCCCAGGGCAAGGCCTTGAGGCAGGTGGGACAGAGGATCTCCGCACTCAGATCCCAGAGACCTCTGAAGGCTCTCCTTCCTCTCTTGCTTTGCCTGCCACCCACAGCCCTCAGGATCTGCAGGACCCCATGAAACAGAGAAATGGCCCCAGAGGCTCCCAGAGGCCCAGCAACCAGGCCTGGCATGTGGCTGTGATCCTTGGCCACACCCCACCTTGGGACAGCTGCCTTAGATGGGTTCCTTTAATTTCTTCATCGAGCCCTGGAATGTGATAAATATACCCGGAATTGATCTTTTTCTTCCCCTTCTGTCAGGATAATGTTTACCCAGGTGTCAATCAGAAGGAGAATTTGGCTTCCCAATTTCTCTCCTCCTCCCTGGGGGCTGTGTGTCCCCCACCTCGCATGGACACTGAGCTAGAATCAAGGTTACTAATAATCCCTGGCATACAGACAGGGAAAGCACATATATTAAAGTCACACATTGATTTATATTTCTGGGTCCCTCTGCCTTTCTCCCTGCCAAGAGAAGAATTACACAGCTATATTTATCGTCAAGATGTTTAGAGTAAAGAGCATTGTGTGAAGACAATCCCTGCCCCTCCCAGCCCTGTGGGGTATTTTGTAAAATGCTGTGGCATCACCTACCCCTAAGCATTTATCTTTTTGCTGTTCTTCCTTTATACTTTTCTCTAGGAGGTAGTAAGAGATTTAGGGTAGACTGTCAGAAGGACTTCCAGGCTTGATGAAGGTGGGCTGGCAACCCCAGAGAGGGTTTTGTATTCCAGGTGGGGTCGGCAATAGGAGCAAGAGTGGCAGGTGGGGTACTGGAGCTCAGTGACTTGTGGCTGGTGAGCCCACTTCACAGCTAGGAAAATCAATGTGGGGAGTAGGGTACTGTAGTTGTTAACCTTGGTACCCACTTGGACCAGGTTTGATGCTGTATAGGACTCCTGGCTAGTGCAGGGGTGGCCCAGACCCTCCTAGTCTTTGAACCCTAGGGTTCACAAGCATCATGTCACCCAAGCCCTGACATGGGAAGAGGGAAATCCAGATGGGTAAGGGGACTTGGGGTCCTCCTGAATTTTCCAGGCTGACCTCCAACTTGCAATCCCCCCTGCCTCAGCTTCTCAATAAACTGGGATGCCAGACTCCCCCCAGGAACTCGGCCCGCAAATGTCTTTATAGGGCCAAGCAAGTCTACAGCAAAATGGAAGGACGGGCTCTCCTGTCAGCACAGACCCTGCTGAGGCCAGGGTTCCTCCCCCAAGTCATCCCCTTCTCCCTCCACAGGTGGGGGTGGTCCTTTTCTCCTCCTTGTCCCCCTGGGCTGGGGTCAGAGCTCTCCCTGGAGGTCTGGCCTGCTGAGGACTGCAGGACCAGTGGCCTCTGCCATGGCTGGACTACCACCTTCCCTCCACGTCCCCACCCAGAAAAGAACTCACATGATTAGAAGCCACCAAAGGCCAGGCTTTGGGTCTCTCTGTCACTGCCACAAGGTGGGCACTGTCCAGGTCAGAGAGCATGGAGAACTCTCCAAGTTCACCTAGTAGTGTGCTCCAGGGACCTGGCCAGATCCACGAGACCAAGTCCTTTCTTGGGGACCCTCTTCCATTGGAAACCTGTCCCCTGCCAGCCACAAATGACGCATGGTGTGGACTGGGTGCCGAAATTGAGATTCTGCAGTTGGCCCAAGCCGGGTAATTGATCTGCAGGTGCCAATTTGCAGCAACTAAATATTTGGCTTCTGCTTCTGCCTGCTCGGCACTCTGCTCAAACAAACTTCAATTAAAAGTGAGCAACGAGGAAGGAGGCAGCCGGTCGATGGCTCAAGCCAGCAGGCTGGCTATGCCTTGTGTATCACTGAGTCTGGGTGCCCAGCCTGTGGGAGGGGCACAGGGGTGATGGCTTCAGGCCAACATGGTTGGAGATCTAACACAGGGAGGGCCTCATGATGCCCATAGGTGCAAATGGAGGACATGCCAGGGGATCCTACTCCCCCCAGGAACTCGGCCCCCAGCCTCACCTCCTGCTGTTGGTCTTCTCCCTGAACCACCTGCCCACACATGGGGGTTCAATTTGGGCCACCCTGGGGCCCAAAGGGCTGAATGCATCCCACCAGGTCCTCACTGGGCATCTACAGGGGAGAAAGAACCCTGGGTCCCAGGGGCTCCTGCCTGGGTACATAGTCACTCAATTCCCTGAAAGAAGGAGTCCATGGGGACTCCTGCTCTCCAAGGATGGCCCAGTGTAGGGCCAGGGAGGAGAGCTGGTCACTGGCAGGCAACTTGGGGACAGCCTTGGTGGAGGGGACATGGGAAGAGGAAGATCCAGATGGGTAAGGGGACTTAAGAGTCCTCCTGAATGGAAATTGGATTGGAATCAGGCCTCGTGTATGCTGGGCACAAGCTCTCCCACTGAGCTATGCTCTGGCCCCTTTCATTTTTTGAGTCTCACTTTTTCCAGGCTGACCTCCAACTTGCAATCCCCCTGCCTTAGCTTCTCAATAAACTGGGATGCCAGACTCCCTCCAGGAACTCGGCCCGCAAATGTCTTTATGGAGCCAGAGGAGGGACTTGAAGGTATAGGGCTGGAAGGCATGAGGAAGACCCTGTCCCAGCTCACACAACAGCTGCCTGGACACAGGGAGCTGGTCCTTTTGTCTTCCAGGTATCCTGGCCCTGGAAGTCCCGGGTGTGGTCTGCACATCTTGCAGGTCCTCAGGCTTTCAACTGTCCTGCCGGCTGGAGCTGGTGCCCACCTAGTCCTGAGGCTCCACACAGTTCCCATCCCATGTACCTCCTCAGCCCTGTCTCTCTCCACTCCTCTCATCTCTCTGGCCTGAGGCCTGGGTCTCTTCGCACAGGGACTGGACATCCAGAGCCCCCACCCTCCCGCTGGCCTCCCTCGAGCGCTGAGCTGTGGAGTGGAATGATTTCCTGTAATTGGCTGGCACTGCACGGCCGACTTGTTCTATTGACATGCTGGTTAGCTGGGAATTGTATTGGAATCTGAGTGGTGATGTAGGACAGAGGTGGTGGGGAACAGAGGGGCTGGGCCCAGCAAGGTGCAGCCTAGGCTCCGGGGAGGCAAGGTGGTGGTGGTGGGGGAAGGAGCAGTGCTTCTGACTGGGCTCCTTCCAACTTCTCTGTGGCTGTCGGGCCCATCTGCTCTCCCGTCCAGTTCCAGTCTTGAGGGTTATCAAGGGTCCAAACCTTTCTCTACTCCTATTCTCCCACGAAAGCAGGTGAATACCTACAGTGGCTGCCAGTTGAGGTGAACCCTCAGGGGCCACTCTGGCACAAGCCCGCAGATCTTAAGGTCACAAATGTGTGAGCTTAAGACTCTGAGCTCCTGCAGCCTCGGGGCACTGGAAGCCCATGGTTCTGGGGAGCTCATAGATCTGGGCCTGAGCTGCCCAGAGGGCCTCAGCCTGGTCCCTGCTGCCCCCTGCTGGCCACACAGTCGTTCTAGGACAGCAAGTTGCCTGTGGCCAGGTTCTTTGGGATTTTAACTGTCCCTTCCCATAGGAGGTCCCACGACACAAGTATCAGAGCCCCTTGAGAGCAGAAACCCCAAACTGGAGGTCACAGCACACAGAAGATAGCACTGGGCCACCCACCCCAAAGCCCTGCTCCCCCCAAGAGATCCAGGTCACCCCCCAGGCCAGCACAGGGTTGGCCTTCTGCTCTTGCAGCTAGTGGGTCCTTTAACCCTGGAAACCACAGGAGCACCGCCCTGCTCCTCCTTCCCTGCCATGGGGCAGTGGGGGCGAGTTGATGAAAGATGGTCTCTCAGGGTGCGCGGGCCACAGGGACAGGCGCTAATGCAGCTGCCAGCACATCCGTCAGGTCCACTTTCAGCCAGGCACGAAACCACACACCTACAGGGCCTGAGCACTGCAGGGGTCCTGAGGCCTGTGCTGAGGACGCACCCCCTCCTCAGGGGTTCAGCATACTTGGTGGAGCTCCAGGGCAGGAAGAAGCCAGGGAACCTCACACCTCACCCACCATGTCAGCAACCTCAGTGTCTGCATCACGCTTTATTTGAGCACCACAGGAGCAGCAGTGAGGACACCCCTGCCCCACGAGGCCCATGGCTCTGACCTCATGACGCCATGGAAGGGGCGGGGGAGGCTGGACACCCCAGACCAGGGAGCCCGAGTAAGCACAGGTGAGAAACAGCAGGGCCTGTGGGCGCAGGGGCTCAGGGCTCCCACCAATGTGGCCTGGGGGCAGCCCAGGCAGGGCCTTCTGCCTGCCAGCTACAGCACCCAATCCCTCTTCTAAGGTTCTCTTCAATCTACACGGGTTCTGGTTTCAATGAAGGAGGGAGGAACCCCAGTATAACCACTGCTGCCTCCAGCCACAGGAGCTGGAGTGGGTACCATTGGGAGGGAAGGAAAGAGGGCTGGCCAGCCAGACCCAGGGTGTTCAGGGCTGTGCCTGGCTAGGGGGAAGGCAGCAGGCAGCGGGCAAGCAGGTAAAGGAGGCTGGTAATGCCCGCCAGCCCCATGAGCACGCCGAGCCGCAGGGGCAGGTATTCCAGGGACCGCTCCAGTCGCATGTGCAGAAGGATGGCCTGGCGCCGCGTGTCACCCCAGTTGCCCGAGTTGTCCAGCACATGATTGGCCATCCGGACTTTGTCCTTTAGAGGCAGCTGGGCCTGGATCCGGGCCTCAGCATCTTCAAGGCTCAGGCCATTCCGTTTCATCAGTCGTGCTAGCTGCGTGTCTCGATCGCTAAGGATAGGCAAACCGGCACTATGGGCTGTGGCCTCCCTTACCACTGGGAGACACAGGCAGGTGCCAGGGATAGTCTCCCCTCCAGGACTTCCCTAGGAACTGGCTGGTGTGGGTGGAGCTCAGGGAGCTGGGGGGGGGGCAGTGCCCTCTGTTCCCTGGTGGGTCCCCAATTACGGGGTGGGACCACTTGGAATCAAAGCACCCTGGGTGTCTGGATCCACTCTAGAAAGCCTCACACTTCCTGCAGGTCCCTAAGCCTGGACTGCAATGTCTGAGCCCCTTCCTGGGGCCACCAAGCCCTCTCTGGCCCCTTCACACTGAGATAGCGGCTGCTGTGCTCCACACCCAAGGGGGGCGGTGGCACAAGCCTGGGGCCTTTGGTGCAACAAGGGCTCAGCTTAGGTTTGTGGCAAGGTCAGGAACTGCAGAGTGGAGCATGCTGGGTCTGCAACTCCATGGGAGGAAGGGAGGGAGGGAGGGAGGGAGGGAGGGAGGGAGAGAGAGAGAGAGAGCCTGCCTCTCCTACCACCCAGTGCTGCCCCTGCATCTGTCCTCAGGAAGCCCCCAGACAGGTCCCCTGGAACAGCCCCTACCTCAAGTCAGGAGGGGATGTCTACATCGCTGTTCCCACCCACTGGTCTGAGCTTTCCTGGCGGGGTGGTGGGGGTGGTGTTCTATTGCCTTCACTCCCCTGGGCCCTGGGAAGCAGACAGACCTGGCTAGGAATGGGAACTGCCCTCCATGGCAATGAATACCCTCTGTTACGGGCACTAGGGGCTGCTGTGCCCACTTCACTGAGGACAGGACCCTATGTAAACTTCATCAGGAACTTGGAACCCAGGTGACAGCAGGGCCAGCTTGAAGCTAAGGCTGTGGGTACTGTGGGATTTCTGCCCACATACAAACGCTACAATCGTCAAAATTCCTCAGGAGTATGAGTAATCAGGGCTGGGGGTGCAGCTCAAGGTGAGTGCTTGTGTGGCATGCATGAAGCCCTGGGTATTTGCCCCAACACTACTAAGAGGGCCTCAAATTTGGGTGTCAGCCACGTGTGGCTTGCCATATATCATGCAGATCCTCTGGTGAAAAGCAACAAAAACATCTCCGGCCTCTCTCCAAGGCCCAACCTCCTGTGCTGACGCCTGGTGTGACTGGCACCAGGGCCTCTGCTCTGCGGCTCCCCACGCTGAGGCCTGAAGTCCTTGTTTCTGACTCTTGGCAGAATGGTCCACTTAAGCTACCAAGGCACAGAGGATCTGAGGACTTCATGGGCACCGGGGCCCCACATGACGTCTCACAAGCAGGGAACTAGAACACCAAAGTGCTGGTTTACAGAGGAGGCACAGCCCTCAGAAGCTGAGGGGATGTGTACACTCCCAGGCTGCTCTTGAAGCCACAGCCCAGGGCAAGTTGCAGGGAAAGCCGGGTCCCAGGGTTCTGAGCAATCAAGCTCCACCTCCAGGTGCCTTAAATAGGGGCCCACTGAGTGTGGCACCCGGAAGTTATGCCCTGAAGCCTCACCTGCTTGTGCTCTCAGGGCTGTGACTCATGCTCTCTGCCAGTTTGAATCAGCCTGTTCAGCAGACCTGCATTCTCGTGGGCTTCCTGGTGTGGGGTTCTGAGAACAAAGCTCTCTGCTTGCTAGGCTCTGTTCCCTGGCATTGCCAGAGGGTGCCCCTGTTCCTTCTGTAACTCAGAAGCCTGCCTCTACCCTCACTACCTTACCGTGAGCAGCAGAATGTGGAATGGCTTGAAAAGTGGGGGAAGAAGGATGGCTCCCACAGCCAGCAGGGTTGCCTTGAGCACAGGAGCAGCAGGGGGCCCAGGCCCACACCTGCCCCAGGGTACCTGGCTCTGGCACAACTATCCCCATGGGCTTGGGGTGCCCTCCCAGCGCCGGGCTGCCAACTCACCAGTACACCACGATGGTGTGCTTCATGTACCTGAGCAGCTTCTTGGTCTCAAACAGCAGTGGGATATCCAGAATCACATAGCGGTGCCCTGCGGAGAGGCCGGGTGGAAGGTCAACTGTGCTGTGCACCCCAGTACTGCTCCTATGATGGGATCACCACTCAATGCCTGAGAAGGGGACCCACACTCCAGCCCTCTCCATGCACTCAGCAGAAGCTATGAATTGCCGGGTGTGGTGGCACATGCCTGTAATCCCAGGACGCAGGAGGATTGTTGTGAGTTTGAGACCAGCCTGAGCTACAAAATGAGCTAAAGGCCAGCCTGAACTGCATAGTGAGACCCTGTCTCAAAAAGACAAAAAAAAAAAAAAAAAAAAAAAGAAAGAAAAAAGCTGTGAGTGGCCTCAGGTTGGGGACACTGGGGAGAGTTCTGAAAGTTTTGAAGCTCCTCTGCCCTACTCCATACCACCCTCACTCCAAAGAGATCCCCCAAAAGGTGGGGCTTGTCCTTGAGCTAAACAACACCCAAGCAATCTCCACACCCCCAGAAGCCAGGCAGAAAGCACTTGATGGGGTGCTGGGCCAGCCTTGCCCACTGAGGGCGTTGCCCACTATAGGGCACAGCCATGCCATACCCTCCAGCAGAGACATATGTCACTGAGCCAATGGAGGGACAGCACAGGAGTCCTTGCTCCAGGTGATGCAGGGAAAGGGGTGGCTCAAGCTGCTGGGCCCCAAGCTCCCCAGGAGCCTAAGAGAAGCCCAGAGTGGACAAGGGGTTCACCACAAGGTGCTGCCAACACACCCTTTCAGCCCGGGGCCCTGGCCCTTTAGGAGCCTCACCTGTGCCTCACAGGGAGCTAGGAAAGGTGAAATGAGCCCTGCCTGTGTGCACCCCACAGGCTGCATTCTGGTGACAGCTGCTGCTGCCACTGTCCACCCACAAGAAGGCTATCTGTGCAGACGCCCGCGCCCTGTCCCAGCTCAGAGCAGCAAAGAACAGGTCCCCTCCAGGCCTCTTATCTCCTCTCCGCCTGCCTGCCTGCCCGCGGCCTCCCTGGCCCTGTCCTTTCTCCTGGTTCCTCTCGGGATGGTGGCTTGGCTTCGGTCACTGGCAGAGGGCTATTCAGCTGTCATCCTCCTCTTGATAAGCCCTGCACATACCCGGGCTCTATGAAGACGTCGTCCGCCTGCAGAGACCTCCCCAACAGCTGGTGATCTTATCTGACGTCTGATTATACCAACTCTGACAGTTGTATTTGTTATACTCATCAGGGAGAAACCGGGGCTGTAGAAGCCACAGCTGTTGTCCCCATTTTTCACCTTATCGAGCTGAAAAGAGCTTTCTGGCTTTTATTTAGCCGTGGTGGGAGGGGAGGTGGGAGGCTGGTAGGTGACATGGTGGTAGCAGCTGGGAGCAAGTGACATTATGGGACACCTCATTTCGGAAGGGGGAGCCCCTGGCCCTATGGCCTGGCAGATGTGCTAGTTCCAGCCTGGGAGTGAAGGCAAAGGGCAGGTGGAAGGCAGAGAAGAGAGCTCTGCCTGTGGCTGGTGTGGGAGGGGCCTGGCCCAGGCACTGGAAGAAGAACGAAGGCACGGTCCAGTGCCTTCTTGGGGAGGAGGGAAAGGACTGTCAGCGTGGTGGTGCAGTGCTGGCTCCAGCCTTGGCCCGAGCAGGGGGACTGGCAGCGTGGTGGCCCAGGGCTGGCTCCAGCCTTAGCCTGAGCAGGGGGACTGGCAGATCAGGGTGGCAGCAGGGGAAGCTGACAGGTAACCCCTTCCAGAGTGTCAGCTGAGGGGGACAGAGGCAGGGGCATCCCCCTCTGCAGAATCTGAGCTATGCCAGAACAAGGAGTCTGGCCAGAGATGGTATGAAAGCCTAGGAGGCTCCCACAGTCTCCAGAAGTAAAGGCTTTGTGTTTGACTGTTGGTGGGAGTCAGTCAGGCCTGCAGCTTGGAGGCTGTTGCCTCCATCAGTGTAGGCAGGAAGATCGAGGGCCCTCACCAGCCTTCCCCACCATGTGACTGAAGTTGCCCCTCTCAGCACAGTGTGGGGACAACTGAGTCATATCTACACCCCTGGGAAGGTCCCTACTGTTTGCTCAGGGCCCCTGGCTTCTCTATCACCCCTTCCCTCAAAGCCCTTGCACATCTTGGCACCCCTGTACCCAGGAGCCTACTCCAGGAGCCTGGCCCTGGGGATGAAGCTGCACCAGAGCCTTGCCCTGGCCATATTGGGGCTCCCCAGCTCCAGTCTGCAACCTGGTTCTCCCAAGAGGCTCAGTTTGTATATTAAAGCTGTCTCTGACTGCAGCTTAGTTTTATGTGACAATCAAGCCGTCAGCATGAACACAGGGCCTTCATAAGCACTATCCAAGCTGGTAGAGATACCAGACTGAAGAAGCACTGGGGTAGAAACCCTCAGGCCACGGCTTGATCTCAGGTCTGTAATTGCATAACCCAGCAACTGCCATCACTCCTTTCCCCACTGGAAAACCAACTTCCTTCCTGTAGATCATCAAGAGCCTCCTAAGAGCTTAAGGACCGGTGCTTCTTCCCCTGGACTCTGCAGGTGCCAGGCAGCCAGCCCCTCGCGCAGGCCTGGCTCTCACCCTGAAGGAAGTACTTAAAGGTCTCCTTCATCATTTCCTTGTGGATCTCGGGGTGGGTGATGGCGTTGAGCAGCTGCCGCCGGTCGGGCTGCTTAAAGATCAGGTCTCCCAGGACCTTGCGGTTGATTTCGCCATTCTCCAGCAAGACCTCGGTGCCGAAGACCTCCACAATGCGACGGTGGGCAGGACGCCCTGGCTGGACAACTGTGGAAGGAAGAGGTGGCTGGGCCACTCCTGGACCCCACTGACCAGAGCTGAGAGGGAGCCTAAGGGTGCAGCTTCAGACGCAGTGAAGGGAAAGGAGGCAGCAAACAATGCCAAGCTGAGAGGGCAGGACACGGCCAGGCCACCGGACAGACCCTCTCCTCTGAGGCCTCCCTGTACTCACTGCGTCGGGCAATGATGTCCACATCGACCACCGCGCAGCCCAGCTGCTGGAAGACCTGCAACACAGAGCTTTTGCCTGAGGCAATGCCCCCTGTCAGGCCCACCAGAAACATCTTCCAGGGACAAGCAGGTCAGCCAGGCCGGAGTCACTGGAGAGCAGGCAAGGTAAGCAGCCAGAAGCCCCTGGGATAGCACAGATGACCTGTGGGCAGAGGTAGGCAGGCAGGTCAGGGCTGGGAGGGCAAGCGGAGGGAGGAGGGAAGAGACCCAAGCCCAGGGTCAGACCCTGGGTAGCTGAGAGTGGTGCCTTGTCCTCGCTAAGAGCTCTGTGCAGAGTACAAGAAGAAAAGTGATACAGAGTTAACTGGGGAACAAATCAACCTTGGGCCACTTAGTTGCAGCACTGCCACAGGGAACTGGCACTAGCCTTGACCCCACAGCAGTGAGTGCTGCAGCTTTTCCACCCAAGGCTATTCCCACAGGCCCTGGCTCTCTGCCCCTGATGGTGCAAGGCCACCCAGTGGTCCTCAGAGCCAGGATGGCCAAGAGCCTCTAGAACCTCAGTCCGTCCTACACCAGCTCTGGCCCCCCAGGACCCAGTGGAGCACTTCTGGTGTGAACAGGCTCCAGAGCACTCCCAAGCCTTTGCCTAGCAGCAGTGGACATGAGGATGTGAGGGGGAAAGGCTTGGCCCAGGCCACAGCCATTCCAGGCTCCTCCTCGGACCTCCATCTTTGATGTGCTCAAGGAATGAGAAATTGATGTACCTTTGACTAACAAGACTCAATGAGAATGGTGATTCTGTGGAAGAGTGGTTCAGAACTCAGAGAAGTGAGTGGGGTGTGGTGGAGCACACCAGTAATCCAGCACTCAGGAGGCTGAGGCAGGAGGATGGTGGGGAGCTGAGGCCAGCCTGGGCTACATAGTGAGCTCAAGGACAGCTTAAGCTGCCAAGTGAGACCCTGTCTCAAAAATAAAAGACAACAAAACAAAACAAAAACTCAGAGAAGTGACTTTGATCTGTCCCAATTTCTTTTTTCTCCTGCAGAATAGGACAAGGGGCCATATGACACAGGCTCTCAGGATTGCCTAATGGATAGCTTCCCTCCCCAGTGTCCTAGAGGGCCACCTACAGAAACTAGCAGCTGCTGGAGAGGCTAACTTCAGGGACAAAGGAGTATGTGGGGCATGCTACATGGCTGTGAGAACAACTGTGCCCTGCCCTGCCCTCTACTGCTGGCTGAGTTCCTCCAGCCGTGCAGGCACCTCTGGGGTCACCCAAGGAACACCCTGTCAGGAACACAGGAGACACAGCAGCAAGTGATAACGGGCTACAGCAGCTGCGCAGTCAGTGGACTCCCAGGTCTGTGAAGAACCCACTGTCCTCTCACAGCTCAGTAAGGGGAACAGGGTTAGGCCATAGTCCCACCCAGCCTGCAGGCTGCTCCCCAGGCAAGGGAACAATCTGTGTCCAAGGCCTCCCCCTGTCCTGGCTCAAGTACCCTGCAGCCTCCTCCAGGGCTACTCACACCAATGCCAGCCCCAGCTAGGACCTGAATCCACCAGAAAACAGTGAGGCCTGACTGAGAGCCTCAGTCCAAGTCCCTGCACCTGGTCACAGAATTATCTGTTGAGCTGCATGAAAACACCTTGGCAGGGTAGTCCAATGTGGCAAACACCAGCCCCCAAATACCTTTCCTCCTTAACCTATCTCCCCACCTGGAAAGAGGGTTTCCAATGCAAAGGGCATCAGACCAAAGGAGCCAGGCCTCATGGGAGTTTCTTCCCCTCACCTGGGCAGCAGGCAGGGATGCACCCAGTGCTGACCTGGGCCTCTGTTTCCCAACACGAATGCCACTCACAGAGCAGACCTGGCCGGGGCAGGAACAGGAGGCAGGCACTGGAGTAATCACAGCCTCGGCAGGGCAGGCAGGGCAGGCAGGGCAGGCAGGACTGGACCCAGATCCCTGAGGCTAGGCCCTCCCTCCACTTGTTCTCCACAAATGCAGAGACCAGCCCAAAGCCTGCCTCACACTCAGGCTGTGAGGAGAACAGGCACCGTGTGCTCTCCCACCATGGGTCAGGCTCTCCCCACTGAGCAGTAACAAGCTGCCTTTTGCTTCTTCTCTCCTGAGCCTCACTCAGCCAGACAGTCAGAAGGCACTGGGAAGAACATCCGCTGATAGCCCAGCAGGCTTCTCCCAAGACCTGTTGGCATGTGCAGCATGTAGACCACTACTGCCTGCCAGGCTTTTGAAGTTCACCAGCACCTCATGCCAGCACCTGGGCCTCCTGTGTGTGCCAGGCTTCTCCCCAAGGAGACAGGCTTGTGGTGTAGGTTTCACCTCATCGTGTCACTGCCCAGTGTTCAGTCCGCAGCAGTCAGTGCTACAACCCTGGGGCTTCCCTCTCCTGGCCTGGGCTGACCAGGGTCAACATCCAGCCCTGCGTTCTGCAGCTGGCTCCCCTCTGCCCTAGCTGGAAGCCTGGGTCCACAGCTGTCGCATCACCCCAGGTTACACCACCTCACCCAAGGCCTGGGGCAACAGAAGCACCCAACCTCAGGTTCCCAGTCTGAGGGAGCGTGTGTGCCTGTGTGTGTGTGTGTGCGTGTGCATCTGTGATCCTGAACAAGGAGCTGTGGTGTTGGAGGTCAGACCTCATTGAGCACAGCTCACAGGCCTCTCTCAGCAGCTGCTTGACAGCCCAGCCCAGCTCACATCTGGCCCCTTGTTGCTCACTGCCCTGCTTAGTTTACCATCTTTGCAGCCAGCACACTTTGTACTTTTAGTTTGTGTCCCTGGGGGTGGGGTCTCACTCCATCACCCAGGCTTGCTTTGACCTGGCAACTCTGCCTCAGCCTCCTGAGTGCTAGAATCACAGCTGTGAGCCACCAGGCCCACAGGAAGGGAAGCCGTCTGCTATTACTTTCCCAGTGCTGGGGCATACTTCTAAGGCAAGGAGTCCCATGAGGCCACAACCCAGGCCTACTTTATAAATCTCCAGCAGCCTGCATTACACCCAGTGACTGCCTCCTGCCAGATGAGTGACAGGTTGTTTCCTCATCTGTGAACTGCAGCTAATGACACTTACTTCTCTAGGCTGGTGTGAAGAGCAGGTAAGTCAAGCATTCGGCCATGCTGGGCGTGGGAGCAGGCCACACCAGGCCCTTGGCCCTACTGGAGGGAGCATCTGATAACTTTTTTTCTTGAAGTGCTGAGAACTGCACCCAGGATCTGCACAGAGCTGCATCCCTAGCCCTTTTTATCATTTTGAAGTTGCTAAGTTACTTAGGCTGGAGGTGGACTCACACTCACCGGCCTTGGCCTCCCAGGGTGCTGGGACTGCAGGTGTGCACTGCCAGGCCTGGCTCTCATGACTATAGGGTGAATGAGCCACCGAACAGGACTGGAATGAGTCTGGAGAGGAGAGGGAAAAACTTGGGGTCAGGAGCAGAGTCCCACCTGCCTTCCCTCATCAGAACACGCTGCCTGAGTGGCTGTTTGGGGAAAAGCGGAAACAAGTGTGCCACGGTCAAGGAAGGAAGCGGTGCTTGTGTGACCGCTCTTCCCCGGGAGCACTCAGGCCCAGGGTGGGAACCAGGCTCTGTGCCTCCCTGCAGCACCAGAGCTGGCTCAGCGTCCAGCACACTCATTAGCCCGAAGCTCCTCCTCCTCCGCTGTCTCGAAGGGCAGTGGATCCCTGGCCAGCCTCCAAAGGGGATGCATCCATTTTCCCCCAGTGATCAATATAATCACTCATGAAAACGAGTCATCCCTGCCTTGGGACCCAATTATTTTCTTGTGGACCAATAGTTGTGAAAATATATTGTTTCCCAGTTAACTATTAGGTGCTATTTTTATACAGCTTTCTCACTTCTGATCTTTCATTATTGGTGAGTGGCTGCTGCTTAAACAGCCAAGTCCGCCAGGCTGCTGGGCCTATTATGTTACCACCCTCCGGCTGCCAATTATGGGAGAGGGTGCAGCGGTCAGCCCCCACCGACTCCTGGCACAGGGGATGGGGAGTGCCGCTTGTCTTCTGCTAACTGTAGCTCTGCCCAAGCAGACTCCCGGCTCTGGGAAGCAGTGTCCTGCAGCAGGGATGACGCTGACAGGGATCACAAAGAGCACCAGAGGCAGCGCTCAGGGGCCTGTGTGAAGGTCTCAGCTCTGTCCCTGAACCAGTTATGTGGCCTTGGACGCCTTGGACATTTCCTCCCTTTTTTTTTTTTTTTTTTGAGACAGGGTCTCACTATGTAGTTCAGGCTGGCCTTGAATTCACTGTGTTCTCAAACACAAACTGATCCTTCAAGGGCTGAGGAGATGGCTCAGTGGAATAAGTGCTTCCCTGGCAAGTGCAAGGGCCTGAGTTCAATCCCTGGTTCCACAAAAAAAAAAAAAAAAAAAAAAAAAGACCCTCTTGCCTAAGCCGCCCAAGTGCTGGTATTTCATGCATGCCTCACCATGCCCAGTTTTTGAGGCAGGCATTGCTATGTAGTCCAGGCTTGCCTTGAATTTTCAGTGGTTCTCCTGCCTCAGCCTCCTAAATTCTGAAATTACAGGAGCATGACACCACCCGGTTTCCTCCCACTTCTGAATTTCTCTTTCTTTGAGTAAAATGTGGGATTTTTTTTTTTTAAATATATTTAGTACAGGGTCTACAGAGTCTCACTACACAGATTAGACTCAGTTATCCTTCCTGTTTTTCAGCCTTCCAAGCACTGGAATTATAGGGGTGTGCCACCACGCCGTCTCAATGGCCTTCTCAGTGTACGCTGGGCCTTCTCAGGATGCCCTGGGAAGCAGCTTGGAGATCAATCCCAGCCCCTGTTCTGCCTAAGCAGGCACTTTAATCCATTGAGCTATCTGGCCAGTTTTAAAATATGGGATTAATACTGACTACACATAGCCGGGTAGATAACACAATGGTGTAAGTGCCTGTCCAGCAAGTGCAAGACTCAGGTTTAATCCCTGGTACCACATGTGCCAGCCCTGGAACCCTGGGCACGCTATGCCCACCTGAAACTGGTGGGGTGGCCCACACCTGTAATCCCAGAGCTTGAGTCCAAGTTTTGTAGCAAGAACCTGTACCAAATATTTTTTTAAAAAAGGTTGACAATAATGACTACACCATGGTTTTTCAGGATCAATTAAGGCACCAGAGGTCAGAGTTCCCTTGTTTACCCAATTCGGTATATGACGTGTCACCATCAAGGCAGCCTACCCCTCTCCCTGCACAGCACCAGGTCAAGCCAGGCCGCACATGTGGCCCCACCCTGTGGGAGGCACAGCAGGGGCCTGCCAGAGCCTCCACAGCAAGGTCAGACCCTGACTCCTAAAAGTAGCACCAGCAGCACATGCTTGGGCCAAACTGTTGCACTTCCTGTTTCCCATCTCACACCGTTTGGGTACCATCCCTGCCAGCTCCGCCTGCCTCACCCTAGCTAGACTTCCACAGACTTGCCAGCCTGTATGAGAGCACCAGCAGACACTGGGTGATTCCTGTGGCACACTGGGGCCCTTGGCCCCTGATGCGGCAGCTGGCGTGACTCTTCACCATTTAATCAGAGGAAGTCACCCTCTGCTCAATGTCCTCCAGAAGCAGGAGTGGTGGCACACGCCTATAATCCCAGCACTCCAGACCCTGAGGCAGGAGAGTCGCCATGAAGGACCATCGTGGGCT
>PVKA01010566.1:0-63987 GCA_004027165.1 Ctenomys sociabilis
TATATCTTAAGGTACATTTAAACAGACACACTGTTTTTAAACAATAATATAAAGTAGTTTCACCTTCTTTTTTTTTTTTTTTTTTTTTTTTTTGGCGGAACCAGGTATTGAACTCAGGCCCTTGTGCTTGCCAGGGAAGCACTTATTCCACTGAGCCATCTCCCCGGCCCCTCACCTTCTTCTTAACAGACAGCTTGCTTGATGATAATGTCCTATAATTTAACTCTTTTACAAAATGAAAATGTTGTCTAATTGAAAAGTCCCTTATCTTAATATCTTAGACAATGTGATTTCAATTTCCTTATTATGAAATGCAAGCTTGAACTAATATTCCTTAATGATTGCAGCTGCGTTCTACATAATAGCTAAGGAACTTAGGTGGGTTTTCCAGTTTGCATATTTAATCCCCTGATTTTAGGCCAGGCATATATAATCCACCAGTCAAAATACATGTTATATCTGGACCAGGAAATTTTTTAAAAGGCTTTTTCCTCATAACATTAACTGAAATCCAGACTACTTAACACTTAGCTATGGGGGGGGGGGGGGATTTATGCTAAACTTGAAAGTTTTTCGCCTACTTTTCTCAGTGCTTTATCTCTCATTTTAAACTTATTTCGTCTCTAACAAGTCAGTTTTATGGAATTTAGATTACGGCACATATACATTCATCCCCATTATTCTTGCATGTAATCTTACTAATAAGACCACACAGGCCCTTCAAAGAAAATCCCAGGGCTGGTGGTGCGTCCGAGAAGTCTGTTTATTCAACTGTGAGACCCCTGTCCCCAAATGGGCTCTTCCTAACAAGCACAGAAGCTGGAAACACCAGGAAAATACCCTGGAAAGCAGCTCACAGCCTTCTAATGGCTCACAGATGGGGTGGGAACCTTCCTGCCATTTTTTATTGTTTGCTAGCTTCCTCCCTCTGTCTGGAGTTTTATTGCTTGCTTTCCTTGTTAGTCTCCTAGATCCTAAATTAGCCCACCAAATCCTTCCTCGCTTCCATGAGGGTCTCTAGCTGGCTGAGAGGGTCTAAGCCTTCAAACCTATCCCCCCTCCAACAGGTGCTGAAGACCCTCATGCTGGCCCAGCACGGGAAGCCAGGTGCAAAGAGCAAGCTTGCCAAGCACCCTCATGGTGTTTAACCCTTATGGTCAGAATGGTGTCCTCGCAGACCACAGCAGCTCATGCGATCAGCTTTATGTGGGTGAGCATCAGTGGGAGCGCTCAGGTGGCCGGCAGGTCGTGTGGCTCCAAAGGCAGCGGCACCGTAATGGTTCTGCCTGTTAGCAGCGCGAACTGGTTCATGAGGCTGAGAAGGACTCATGTGTTCTTGCTGAACTCCGAAGGCGACAGCTCGAATGCAACCAAAATTAACTGTCTCAGATGTCACCGATGTGGAAAGAAAATCAGCTCAGCACAGCAGGAGTGGAAAGGGCAAAACCCGGGAAGCAGCAGCAGGCCGTCCGCGCTCGGCAGCCAGGACCCGGCCTCCAGAAAGCAGCACCCTCGTCTTCACCCAGACTTCTTCCCTGTGTCGTCAGGGCGGTGACTGTGTTTCCCCATGCTCCCCTCCTGGGGCTGGCTGGCTGTGCAGGACCTAGTGCAGCTGCGATCGTTCATCGCCGTGGGTCACTTGGGTAGGAACTGCATAGCAGATTAGCAAAGCCAGGGATTGTCCGTGGATGATTAATGTGGAGGCCAGAAACCGAGGAGAGAAGACCCGTCCTGGACAGTGGTGGTGCCAAGCACAAGGCTTGCAGTCTGGACAAAATAAAAAGGGAAAGGCAGAAGTGCTCCCTTTCCTTCCGAGGAGCTCCAGTTTTCACCCTTTTCTGTGCACGTGGGTCTCCTTCAGTCACTTCCAGCCTCCAGCACAGATGCCTCAGCTGCCCCCTGAAGGAAGACTTTCCGTTTTCAGATATGGACTCCCACGGGTGACTCGGAAGGGAGCTTCGAGACCTTCACTTGTGCCAGGATCCTCCTGCTCTCCAGCATGTAGACTTCAGATTCTCCTCCCTCGATCTTACTTCTTCATAATTCCCCTGTACAATCACACATGAACAGTATTTGATGTTGAAACTGTTCCTCTAAAGAGCCCTAACTAATACACCAGCCAATCAGGGCCCTTCCCTCAGATCATTACCCTTAACTAAGAGACGATGACTCTGACTGTGCCATGTGGAGGAGTCTGGGAGCCACGGAGGCCCAGCCCCCACTGCATGGACAAGGCAAGTCTGTGGTGTGGTAGCAGAAGGCTGTCACAGAAGAACCAAGAAAGCCGGTGTGGATGCAGCTCTAACTCCATCACCCCAGAGGCATAGACCCAACTCTGCCATCCCACAGCTGGGCCCCATGGAAGTCACTGCCGTCCCTTCTCTCCTGAGTTGACTTGACCTGAGTTCATCTCACTTGAACTAGAAAGGTCCTGATGGACAAAAACCATGAAGTGAGACTGAGAGTCTCAGTGGCTTTGATGGAGTTTTTAAGGCTACAGTATGCCTTGGGATGTGGGCTTCCCTACTGTCAGGAAGACCCAGCACAACACGCCTTATGCTCAGCTGAAGCTGTGAAGTCCCCATTGGCCCTGTGGATTTGTCAGGGGTCTCACCAGGGGCTGCCAAGCTTGCTCCTCAAAGATGTTACTGTGCCACCAGGATAAGAACTCACTGCTGTTCCTCCTTGACAGGACTTGGTCCTTGCACGGTCAATGAGCACAGTGTGTTTTCTGATTGGGAGCTTTTTCACTGACATGAATCTAATGCTGATCAACTACGGTGTTTAGTAAGAAAGGGGAATAAAGTTTTGTTTCTCTGTTTAGGGAAATCTTGTCTAGAAGTGATGGAGGTGATTATATATCAACCAGAGATATGCAACTCAGGAGGACTTCAGAATGGCCTTCCTTGATGAAGGGCAGCCTGTGATCTTGAAAAAAGAGGACATTTGAATGGCCAGTAGAGCCACTAGTCAGCTTCCCACCCCTAAAATAAATACAACTGGCAACTGAGAAAGTAAAGCTTTATTGGACTCACAGTTTCAGACACTGCAGTCCACACTTGGTTGGCCCCATGGTTCTCAGCTGGGGCAGCACCATGTAGTGAGGGAGACCACTTACCTCATGACCAGAAAGCTAGAAAGGAAGAACAAGGCACCAGGATCCTGTGCTGCCCTTCACGAGCATTTCCCTAGTGACCTTTAGGCACTGCCCCCAACTCACCAGTTCCTCCCAGTGCTGCCGTTTAGGGGAACAAGCCTTCAACACACGGGCTTTTGGGAACATTTAAGATCCAAACTGCAGTAAGAGGACTATATCAAAGTCTGCCCATTGTCCCCTGTTCATGGTCTGTTGCTTACTAGATCACCCAGCTTTAGTGGCTAGATCGCTGTAGAACAGAGAGGACATTTCCCAGCCTCTCTCAATGCTAGAAGAGGCCAAATGAGTAAACTCTGCTTAACAGGATAGGGCAGAAGTGACATTTTCATCTACTGGGTCTTGTTCCACAAGGGAGTGGCATGTTTTCTTCCTCTTTCCACCTTCCCAATAATGGTGTGAAAGCCTCAGAGCACAGACAGTGGACCAATACCTTGCACATGTCTGAGCAACTGGACAAGAGAATCCAGGATTTCCAGCACAGTGAGTGAATCTGCCAAATCAGTCCTGTGCATTACATGAGAGACAGAAATAAACTTCTATCTTATTTAGCCCACTTTATGTCAGTCCTTGTTAAAGTAGCTAGACAGTATTCCTTACTATTCCACACACAGTGTAAATACATGTCTGTGAAGATACTCATTTGAGAACTAAAGCTCTCAAGTCAAAGACTGAGCCCACTCACTTCCCGATGTGAACTGGACACTGGAGACAAGGCAACAAGGATGGCTAGAAACACCTCCACCTGGCCTTCCTTTGCTGGCCCTTTGTACTTGCATGGCTTCCTCTTGGAAGCATGGTCTGTCCAGGGACTCCTCTTTTCAGGCAGCAGATAAAAGATGCTGGATGCTTGGCCTCACAAAGCTAAGCAGAACCTGAAGGGAACTGTCTCCCATATAGCAGCAGTGAATGAGGACACCCCAAGATGCCATGCACCACTGTGGCAGGGAAGAGCATGAAACAATCCCAGGAGGACTGACACCGTGGCTGGCACCCCCAACCCTGCCCCCCAGCCCAGTGCCCTTAAGCTCAAAGGACAGCGTCTCATCCCCTTAGACAAGAGGCAGAGCATAAGGGTGATGTGAGCCATGGGAACAGCTGTATAGGAGAATTAACAGCTCGTGGTAAATGGTCCGGGATGAAGCTTCACTCACTGGCCTGCTGCTCCCTTCCTGCTGCATGGCCCAGTTCCTAATAGACCAAGGAACTGGATTCCCTGAAGTATGGCATCTATTGTTTCCAAGGAAATTCTAAGATTTCCTCTAAGTCTATTCAGAGCTATGCATCACTCTTACCTCCCCTGAACCTCTGTATCACCGTCAGGAAGAAAGGGATCCAATGACACATCATTTCTCCTTTTCCTCACTCCCAATGACATCCTAGAACTTATTTGAAGAGAACTTCACTGGGAAGGACGCCACACACGCTTCTGAGCTCTGGGATTCACTCAAGTCCAACACTGTGCTGGCCTCTGGAGTAGCAATGAGTCAGTAAGGCAGGAAGCACTCTCTTCCCCCACAGAGCAGCCCACACTGCCAACCCGCAGAGGCCTGACCTGCTGAGGGTCCTACCTGCAGGAAATGAAGGAGCAACAAAGGGGTGAGTGCCCTAGAAGTCCCAGGTAGGAAAGGATTCCCAGCTCCTGGCACAAAACCCAGCAACAGCTGGTCCTTCTCTGGAAGTGATACTGGCCTCCAAGAGCAGATGAAACTGAAAAACTCACAGGAGGAGCTTCCCTTCTGTTACACCTGTGACTCTGGCATGTGGTCCCTGTGCTAGGATGGTCCCACTGGCATTCCTGGGTCCTCACCCAGCAGCACAGCCTGAGCATTTGGTTGGCTTTGGTTTGTTTTGCTGGACTGGGGATTGAACTCAGATGTGCTCTACCACTGAACTGCCTCCTCAGCCTTTTTTAATCTTTACTTTGAAACAGGGTCTCACTAGGTCTCCCAACTTGTGAGCCTCTTGCCTCAGCCTCACTTAGTGCTGGGATTATAGATGTGTGTTTAGGACAAAGAAACATGCATAAGTGGCTTTGCTTCCGTGGTCATCTCAATGTTTTCTTAGGGACCTGTATAAGTACATAAAACCCATCGTTCTTCTCCTAGTTATTTCTCTGTCCTTAGGTATAAGTATTAAGTTCTGAAAATATTCCCACTACTTTAGAAAACAATGCAGAGAAGCATGCTGTTGGGAAAGTCACAATAGCAAAGGAAGAGAAGTAATTTTGTAAAAGAGGGGTAAAAACTCAAAGTAGATGGAGAAAATAGATTTATTGAGAAAGAACCAGTGAATGGTTTTATCTAAGCAAATACACACACAGGCTAGCACCACTCTCTAGGACGTGTGTGCAGAAACTCACCTAGCTCCATGCCTGCTCTGAGAATGTGAGAGGGACATGGGTAGCTGAACACAGAGTCCAAGTTTGTCACAGAAGGGTTACAAATGTCATCAGAGCACTTCACAGTGACTTGCCTCCTACCATCATTCCTGTTGCTTCTGTTGGACACATGTGCACGCGCACACACACACACACATGCACACACACGCACAGTGTCCATAGAGATGCTGGGCTGCACGCTGTCCCTGAGCTGGCCTTTCTCCTCTTCCTAATTATGAAACTGTGCTCTAGCCAGAGACAATGCTCCCCTAGGCCTGGTGTCCTACCTCAAGGTGCTGGTGATCCAATCTAGAAGGCAGGCATGGCTGGAGGGCAGAGTGACTAAGAAATCATACCCACAAGCACTTGCCTTAGACCTGAGCCTGTGTTCCATCCATTCCCCAAGCCAGCATACAGTGGAGAGGGAAGAGACAGCACTTCTCTAGCAGTTAACTTTCTTCAGCCTGTGACTGGTTCATTATAGGTGTATCACAGCCCTTTCCTGGGCATTAGTTACACAGACCTGTAAGGATAGGACCGTGTCCTGGCCACAGTGACTTCCACTCAAGGAATCTATGGCTTGAATAGGTGGCTTGCCTCTGTTCTGGAGCCCACTTCTCCATCCTTGCTGTCCTCTAACTCTGGAAATATGACTTCCATCTGTGGCAAAGGAACATGAAAGTTTGCCAAAATTTCCCCTGCTGCAAAGCTTCTCTCTGGCCAACTATGACTCAATCAAGTCTTAAGCAAAAAGCCTGGAACACCATTTGCTTCAAAGCCTCATGCCAAGCACAGGACATAAAAGCTCACTGCTTACTCTGGATGCCCACCTCCAAGCCTGAGCAGGACAAATCTCCCCTCTAGTGTCAGATGACCTTCCCTCCAAAGCACAAAGGCACCAGCTCGCTGTGGGCTCAGTGCCACCAACATTCCACACATGGTGTATCTTCCCCTTCCCTGGAGATTGACCCAAACTTCCTCTCACCTTGGAGTATTTTCAGGTCTTGTGAACTGGATTGGAAGGTCAAAAACTAGGACTTAACTTACCTGAATTTCTTTATGTGCTTCCTTCATACTATATGCCATCCTTCAGCACAGTAGAAATAAAATCAGGAGCTTTGGGTGCAGAGTCTCATGCATAGAAGATGCATGAGTGGTGTTTCAGCCTGTTTTCTGTTGCTGTGACTGAATATTAGAGACTGGATCATTTATTACAAAAGAAAGGTATATGGTGGCTCACAGTTCTGGAAGTCTAAGAGCATAGCTCCAGGAGCTGATCTGGTGAGGGCTATGTGCTGCTCCATGCATAGAAGAAAGTAGAAAAGGAAGCAGAGAAGAATATGAAGAGGAGATGGGAAGGGAAAATCTCTCATGATAATAACCTGTTTCTTTGAGATAAACATTAATTTTTTCAGGGGGTAGAAGTCAGCCACTCTACATGAACTTCCCTTCAGAGCACAGAGGCACTAGCACTGCCACAGTGAGTGAATGAGAAGGAGGCTGTGTCATCTCTCTATTGTGGAGGGAGGTCTTATCCCTCTAAAGATGCATGAGATAGGCAGGCAGCCATCAGCAGCAGAGGATTTCTCCCTACTTTGATCTCCATTGTAACAAACTGCAGCCTAATTTAGCATGTAAACAAAGCAGACCTAACTTAAGAATCTAGCTTTTTAACAAACATCTGAGCTTCAGCCAATCACAGGCAGCTCGGGGATCAGACCATAGCCAAACATGGCAAGCACCCAGGTGGCTTTTCTGTTTCGCCTCTGTGGCAGGCTAAGGCTCACTGATCGTGCTGCTGGTATGGTTCTCTGAGCCTTTTCTGTTTCCAAGTGCTGCCCAGTTTGTGGGTCATTCTTTGCTCAAATAAACTGTTCAACTTAATTTGCCTAAAGTGTTTCTTTTAGTAGATGTGAGATTGCAACGCCACTTGCCTGATGCTTCCCAGAGACGGGCCTGGTGGAGGGGGATGAGGGGCAAGACGGATTGAGACAGTGATTGGTCTGCACTGGGAAGGGCCCGTGCATTAGAAGCACATGGGAAGCAGGGAAGAGGTAAGAATGGCTTTCCTGGGAGAGCAAGGCTGCAACCAGAGGATGGAAGGGTGAAGGCTTGTGGACAGCAGTGGCTACCAAAGGGTGTATGAGGAAGCCGTGTGGGGCAGGGCGGCCACAGGGACACACACACTGACCCTGACCACTGTACTGCCCTGGGGGGGGTATGCTGGGGGCAGGTAGGGGCCTTCCAGAATATTACTTTAGAAATGACATAGTTATACCAGCTATTTGGGAACATTAACTCTAGCAGAGGCATTTCAGTCAGCTGCTAATAAATGACAAGTGACTAAGTATCAGGTCTCACTTCAGTCCCAATGGATTTAGACAACAGAGGCAGCATAGCAGGACAATGAAGGTGCCATGAGGTGCCAGGGGAGGGCCTGTGCCTTACAGCTGTCAGCTCATGTGGTCCTTCGGCTTCCCACCAAGTCAGAGTACAGGGAAGAGACTTCTTTCCCTGCCACCCATGAGAGGTCACAGCCCCACCTCGTTCATGCAGGAACTTTTAGAGAGGCTCACTACCTCACGTTCTGAGACTGCAGAGCAATTGGAGGTGCAGGAAGTCCCTGTGAGCTGAGTAGCCATGGGAGGGACACCGGCCCCAGGAGGGGCACTGCCAGCGCGTGCCCGGATCCTCTCCTAGCTGCCTGGTCTCCACTCCGCACAGCCAGCTAGGGGCCCTCTCTCGTTCCTGAGGCTTGCTCTCACCCTGCCCACCATTCTTGCCTTTGACATTCATTATTTTTTAATTCAGAGACGGGCATCTTCTTCTCTGCTGTTTAACTCTCATCTTCCCTTCAAAAAGAATCCAACAAGAGCCGGGGATGTAGCCAGGGCAGAGAGCCTGCCAGCAAGGCCACGAGCTCAATTTCTGACACAAAGGGAAAAAAAGAATACAATTGTTAAAAAAAAAAAAAAAGATCCAACAGTTAATGAGGGGAAGAACAAAATGGGAAAAAGAAAGATTGAAGAGAATTTGTATCACGTTCCAAAAAGACTTTGCTACGGTCAAGAGACATTTTAAACGTCAGTTGGGTTTTACTCATGCATCTATTAAATGCATGAAAAGCATAATTCTTTAAATTCATCAAATGCTTTCTTATGGGCTTTTAAATTTATCCAAGCCACCAGAGCACAGGTATTAATAGACCAGTAAATATTAGTAAACCCACCTGAATCTTAATTAAAGCAGCTATATCGCACACAGATAAAACTTCCGAGTGTTTATGACTGCCATCCAGCCAGCTGGCTGGTTCTTCCTCAACGACATCACTATTCTGAGTAATTGTGCATAGCTAAGATTTTAGTAAATCATCTTTTCTGTTTTTTTTTTTAGGAAGAACTCAAAATACAGAAATAATTCACTTCATCTTTCATCTGTAAATCCTAACCCTGTTTAAGCATATTTGCATCTCTTTAGTCTCTTTAGGCTCTTAAGCTTTTAAATTATTTCTTATTTTAAAAATGCTCAGTTGTAAAGAAATCTCTCCCAGGGGAATACGTGGTCCTACAAACTCTGTCTGGGCTGGATGCTTACCAGCCTGGAAGCTCCACCGGCAGAGTGATGAAGCCAGGCAGTTCAGCAGGGTTTGGACCCCTTCCCCATCTCTGAGATACCAGGCCTGTGGGCAAAGCTCCAAGGAGAGGCAATGCTGTGCTTGAAGCAGACTTAGCCCCTGGGGAAGCTCTGGGAGGCTGTGTTTCTTCCTTGCTGGCGAGATGGTCCCACATGTTGGGAGAACGTCACCGCAAGTGTAGTCCACCCAGAGAGTCCTGTGATGATACAAAATGGCCCTATTCTAAGATGTAGTCATGGCCTGAGTGGCACATTAATATCATTTCCAGATATTAATCTTGGATCTTCATGAGGTTTACTAAGAACTTTTCCAGGACTACCAAAGCCAGTGAAGCTCTACTGCAGATGCTTGTCTACATTTCTCTTACTATTTTTTAGTATGCTTAATTTTCACCTTCAAGTGGTCTTTCCAAAGTCATCTCCAAGGGAAGCAGTTAGTCACATGGTACAAATAGCTAGAAGAGCCCTTGATCTCTTCAGAGCACCAGGCATGTGCACTTAAAAGCTCACTAGTTGAACGTATTTGTATTTTGGAAGTTTGTTTGTTTTTTTTTTTTAATTGTACTCCTAACAGTCTTAACTGATCAAGTCATTTTTTCTTCAAGTATGAGAATCCTCTCGAACATTCCTTAAAGCTGCAGCTTTCTGTATCCTACACCAGGTCTGCAAATTAGAATCTCTGGTGGCAGAGGCCAAAGATCTGTTTTTAACAAATGCTCTAAGTAATTACAAGCCGTAGAGTCTAAAGTCTGAAAATCAACTCTATTAAGTGTAATTTTTCTACTACTCACTAGGCATAATGTAATGTTTCTACTACTCACTTGCTGTAATCCTAGCACTCTGGGTGGCTGGTGTAAGAGGATGGCAAGTTCAGGCCCAGCTGGGGCAAACTGCTGACTTAGAGAGGCACCAGCCCCTCCCCCAAAAACCCTTTTAAGTGAGGAATGGGAGACTGAGATGCAGTTCAATGTGAAGGCCTCAGACTCATTCCCCAGTTCCAGAATAAAAGAGTAGCGTTATTATCTGGGTTTATGTAATCTACACACACACACACACACACACACACACACACACTAGTGTTTATAAGGACTTATAATCAAAGTAACAATCTGAGGTCACAAACCATGAAGAAACTGGTTTTTTAACAGCATCATAAAAATGACTTTTTCAGATAAATCATATCAAAAATAACAATCTTCAAGCTTCTCTCTCATTCCTTTAATTTCCTATTCTCAAGGAAAAAAGTAAAGCTATTAAAAATCTTTCCATTTTATGCATTGAAAAACAAAAGCTATCAACAGAATCTTTGGGTAGTTAAAAATGTGAATATGAGCTATATATTAATGATACTGTGGTTGGATATGACTGTACTCTGATAATGTATGAATGTCATTAGTCATAGGAGACATTGTAAAGGATTTAAGCATGAAGTATCATGTCTTATGATATTGTCAACTTACTTTCAAATGATTAAGAAAAAAAAGTGTGTGTATGAGTGTGTGTACACAATCCTAAGGGACTGAAAAGTTACAATCCTATAGACACTTCCAGGACCCACTTCCTGGATCCTGTTTCATTTTTAGGTAGAGTGACAGAGGGAGCTTTGGTATATCCGACAGAGAAAGACCATGAGAACAACTAAGAATAAATAATTTTATTTAGCATTTAGCCTATTCATCACTCCTAAAATTCCTTCTTCTAAAGCCAATATTTTCTAGTATATTCTTAGCTTCAGATTACATCCTCCAATCCTTACCAACATATGTTAAAGAATTCCTTTTCTAAAACAATAAATTTATTTTAAATGGTAGGTAAAGCACAAAAATTATATACACCATTGGATTTTCATATGATGTTTCAATATACATATCATCATATTAGGTTAAACATATCTATACTGCAAAAACATATTGCTTCTTTGTGGTATAAACTTTCAGACTCCTATATTCCAGCTCCCTGAAATATCCAGTACACATCACTACCTATAGTTACCCAGCCAAGCCAAGGCACCCAGAACCTCCCACTGCTGTCTAACTGCCACTTTGTTCCCTCCACTTAGCCCTTCCCCATCCCTCCCTCCTCCCTCTGGTCACCACCTTTTTATTATGAATTTCTATGAGACCCTTTTTAGACTCTATGTTGAATGGAATCATGTAGTGTTTGTCTTTCAGTGCTTGACTTATTTCACTTAGCACAGTGATCACTAACACACACATTGCCCCAAAGGGCAAGAATTCATTCTTTGGTATGGATAAATTGTATCTGATGATGTACATGTACCATGGGATGGCTAACCTTGATTATCAACTTGACTGGCTCAAAAACAGAC
The DNA here is from genome assembly GCA_004027165.1 of Ctenomys sociabilis. Lineage (NCBI taxonomy): Eukaryota > Metazoa > Chordata > Mammalia > Rodentia > Ctenomyidae > Ctenomys > Ctenomys sociabilis. Next base: position 11,497 of record PVKA01010566.1, read on the forward strand.
ATTGAGGGGTGCCTGGGAAATAAACACTTCCAGATAAGCCTGGTGGGTCCCAGAGGCATGACTGGAGGGTGGCACCTGGCCCTGGCCACTTCCTCACAGGCACTTTCCCAACCTGCTTTCTGCTACCTGGATGCCATGAGCTAAGGAGCTCTCATCTGCTACCGTGTCTCTGCTGGGAAGCCAGCGAAGAAGGGACTGCCACCTCTGAAACCGAAAGAAATCTGTCCTTTCAGGAGTAGGAACCAAGTATTTTGTTCCAGACTGGAAAGCTGACTGATACATACTACGTTTTCTTGACTCCTTCATCAGTGGATGATGGACTTTTTGTTTAGATAGTGGAAAAACTATCAGCCAGCCAGGAGAGGTCTAATAATGTCCTAGGTGGTGCTAGCATTACGCCCCCACTTCCCATCAATAGCAATATTTTTGAAGGCCCGAGGACTTTACACCCCACACCCTCAAAATCAAGTCAAAAGGTGAGATAACTGCAGTCCTCCTGAAGTGTTAAATAAAGCTGGAAGCTAAAATTTTCTATTTTATTGATGTTAAGAAAATCTTCATTAGCAACATCACATGTGGGGTACCAAAAAAGCAACACCTCAGTGTAGAACTGCAGGGAAGGAGCTGGCTCAAGGCAAACAGAGGGAGCCTCCCATCAAGAAACATGAAGCAAAAGCCAACTTGGGACAGAAAACGCCCAATAAAGAGCATCTGAGCTGGACAGACTCTTCTCTGAGTGGTTCGTGGCAGGCTGCATTTACTTATTCCTTGGTGAGGAAGGATTAGGCATAAATATTAGAAGCTAACAATGGTGGGCTGGCAGGCTGAACAGCTGCCTAATTGTCAGAATTCTGGAACAGATTCTCCTTTGGAGATGAAGGAGAATCTCCTGGATTATCTCAGTGAATCCCAAACGCAGTCACACAATCCACATATGAAGAGGTGAGACTGTCAAGGAGAGAAAAGCCATGTTTACGTGGGAGCATTATGGCCACAAGCCAAGGAAGGGCAAGAAGCAGATTCTCCCCCTGGGGGCTCCAGAAGGACCTAGGCCTGCCAGAATCTTGACTCTAGATTTCCAGAAGCTATACCTGACCTCCAAAACCTCTAAGAATCTGTTATGTACCCGTAACCTCCAGAATCTGTATCTGACTTTCAGAACTGTAAGAGAATAAATTGATGTTGTTTGAAGTCACTTAAGTTTATGAAAAGTTGTTTTAATGACAGCAAGAAACAATGTCAGTGCTTGCTGCCTGTGATTATGCTTAAATTAGCTGGCAGCAGGATGTGGAGCTGTCTGTGTAGTTCCATATTCCTCATCAACCTTCATTTCTTTATTTTCATAAGATGCTGCATTATAGCAAATTCTACTGAGAACTAATACAGACTGTAGAGAAAAATCCAGCAGGTATAAGCCCACCCTGTACAGCACTCAAGGCAGACCCTGGAGGCAAAGGGGCAGGACTCCAACAGCCTTCTCTTCCGAAGTGGGACAGCCATGGTGACTCAGAGCCTCAGGCCCTTCTCTGGCTCCCATCTGACCAGACCTTTCCAGGCATCATGGGATTCTAGAACACCAGCAAAACAGATTGCTTATCAACAGGGGCCAAAGAGACCAGTGGGATGCAGGTTGATGCAGTAGAGACATGCATGCTATTGAATTCCAGGTCTGCAGTTACACCCCATAAATTCTAAGATATTTCATCTGAAAATCATAAATAGAAATACTTACTGATCCACCTTTTTTATAGATGAAATGCAGTTATGGAAATAAGTCCCTGACATGCTACGTATTATGGCTATAGCTATTATAACTGTGCATGGCTGTTCCAAATCCATACAGGTTCTGACTGTCCAGAAGAGGCCATCCAGATCCTGTGTCTTTTCATGATGTTGGTTCCGGTTAGCCAGATGTGGCACAAGCTCCCAGCACACCAGGCTGCTTTACAATTCCTCAGAGGACAGCAACTAGTTATCTGTCAACCTGATCCCTTTCTGGTACCCACAACTTCTCCCTGCACTGTCCTCAGCTCTCTGAGTCAAACATTTGTTGGACACCAGCTGTGAGATGCACGGTGGATGATTCAGGGCAGGTGGGAGGACGTGGTGAGCCAAACAATACCTTCTCTTTGAGGAGAGTATATTTCAGTGTTGCTAGGCAAGAATAGAGTTGACATTTATGGTGCAAATAAGTGGTGAGCATAAGAGGAGCAAAGAGAGGTGCCATGACCAGTTCACAAAGAGACAAAAGGCTTCATATGGCTCCCCCCAGACAGAGTGATTTAACCAGACCCTGGAGATGGTACAGCAAGACAGTGACAGATGGCGAGGGGTGATGGGTGTGTGCCAGGAGAAAGGAGCCTGCAAAGGGTGAGCAGTCTGCTGGTGGTAGAATTTAGGGATGCAGTAGACATACTTCCATCTACTCCTCTCCATGGGCAAGCACTGTTTCTCATTAGGATGATTCTACTTTGTTCTTTATGGTCAGAACAGAGCACTAAGAAGGGATAGGTGTTTAAAGAGCAGTTTGCCCACCACACCTTCCTTAGGTATAGCCAATGCTCAACATTAAGCTGCTTTTCCATTCTTATGAAAGGAATAGCTTGAACTGCCCTTTCACAAACCATCATAGAACTAGTGGGTCCCCATGAGTGAAAGTTTCAGAAGATATTTCTGTGACTGAAGAAAGCTTCCTGGGTACACTTTGGTGGAGAGAGAACTATAGAGAGACATGCCAACTTCCAGGGCAAGCCTAGGTCCTGCCTTCCCAAGGCAGGAAACTGGAGCAGCCAGTTGGTGTGGGCTAGGAGATTCTTGATCATGACAATCTGGGCCCCGTCAGGAAGTCTCATTGCAACAGGGTGGATCTGCACTGGTGACAAAGGGACTCTTCTCAGCAGAGCAACTCCAGTCCCCTGCCCCACGACACTAACAGAGGGCAGCCCTTGGTTCAAATCCCTGGGAATGTGACTGTGAGCTAAAGAGATGGTAACCTTAGGGACTAATTAATCCAGGATCTGTCACTTGGGCATAATCAAGGGAGCCTGATTGGGTGCTGCTCTTCCTCTGCAGAAAAAAGCCACCCACCAGACAGCCAGGGCTGCTCCTCCAGGTGACAGTGACCTCCTTACAGGTGTGGAAGCAATTGTGCTGAGCCATAAATAGGACACTCTATGTGTGTGCTTGGGGAAACGGCACAGGGTAAGGCATTTCTTGTTGGAGTAGCGATTTCAGGGTGCCAGCTCTGTGCCCTTACTTGTACCCAGATCACCTCCACATGGCAAAGTCCCCCAAGGAGATTCACCTGGTTTTCATGTTCATCAGCTTTAAAACACTCCTTGAGGGGGACATGGATGAGTGAGCACTTATTAAACATTGTTAGAATCTTTCCTACAACAGGATCTATGTGGATTGTATTACATTTATAAGTGAAACACTTGTCAATTTGGCTCATTTATATTCAATTCTAGATAAAGATCCCTCTCCTCCACAGCTTTTGTCACATATTATTTTTTAATCATACAATTTAAAATCAAACTATGCCAGTGCGAGCAGGCCAGATAACTCAGCAGTTTAAAGTGCCTGCTTAGGCAGATGTAGGAGTTGGAGGTTCAATCCCCAGTCTGCTGTGCTGGCCCCACCCCAGGGGTGCACTGAGATGGCAACTGAGACCAGGCATGGGGTGTGTGTCTGTAATCCCAGTGCTTCAGAAGCTGAAATCAGGAGAATCACTACAAATCTGATCCGTGCAGTGAGACCATGTAGACCGTGTACACTCTGCACTAAATACAAAAACAAATAAAAACTATGCTGGTGTGGAAGAAAGAGCTACTGCAGTTGGTGTTCTGAAGTTCAAGCCCGAGTGCTTTGGCCTTAGCGTCCAGCAGTGTTGTGGGAGCCTCAAATTCACTGAGATCAATAAGCCTCCTTTCTGAGTAGACTGCCTCGGCTCCAATCTGCCTCCCCACCTGCGCAGCTCCCTGCCATCAGAGCGTCGGGTGCGGCCGTGTGATTCATGGTGTTGCATTTGTCTAACACACACAAGGCCCTGTGTTCAATCCCCAGTCCATCAAAGATAAATAAATAATTACAAATGCAAGATGGTCTCTTAGCCCCTCCGCGTAAGACGTGAACAGGGGCTGCGGAAGATCCTGGCCTTGTGCTGTCCCCAACTTGATGGTCACTGTCACAGTGAACTGCAGGAAGAGCAGTGGCAACGCCCGGGGCCTGCCGACCTCGGGGGCCTTGTCTCCCTTTTTGACAGGGAGAAGCAGGCAGACAGCTGCTGCGGGCACGTTTGTGTATATGTAAATATCCATATACATACTGTGAACTCCGAGAGCAGCCTGGCCATCTGCCACGAGCGCAGCGCGTCTCGACTCTGCCATCGGCATCGCAGATGGAGATAGGCCCGCGCTGCGCACTCAGCCTAGCCCGAAATCCGCACGCACACAATCCCAGCTAGGAGTTTCTGAGCCTTGGAGGCTTCCCCACCACTTTATTACAACATACGGAAATCACAATTTGAATTCAAGTTTGTCCCATGGCCCCATTCTACCAGGGGCGGGCACACACTAAAGCATTATCAACAGGCCAAGGTTGAAGGTGGCCAGATAGTGGGATGACTGCGGCCTTTCTCCCTCTCGCCCAAAGCTCTTCTGCAAACTCTACCAGTAACTCATCCTCTCAGATCCAAACCAACATCCTGTTGAAAAGGTCTTACGTCCGGTCCCGAGATAAAAGTACACAGCCCACAGAGTTCCCAACAAATTCTATTGTTCTTCCTGCTGCTCTCCAGTCCTCTGAGCTGCACAGCGCGCTACTCTAGGTTTTCTCTCCCCTTGACTCTCACTCCTGCTGCCTTGTTTCCATAGAATCAAAAACTAAAAAAGACTCGCACGATATTTTCCCTCGCACCAACCCCCAACAGCAAAATGTTAGCAAGCGCCTGATCCGCGATCTACAACAGACGTTTGTGTTGGAAGCTGGGCCTAAACCAGAGTCCCACGGGATGATTAAGTTCTATTATCTGCATCAGAGGCCAGAGCTGGGCGTGCCAGGCATACAACGACCATGGCAGCAACTTCCCCTTCCGAAAGTGCTGTCCTTTCTGGATCAAGGAGAGGAATCTCATGCTAATCCACTCCGAGGATATACCCCGTCACTGACCCTGCAGTGCTCGCCACGAGCCCAGCTCTAGGAGAGAACGCCAAGCAACCCCATAGCCCAGTCACTGTACGACCTTGAAGAGGGTTCACATTGCAGTATCCCGCAGCTCAGCAGACTAAGTGCTTGCTTAGGTAAGCTCAGGGGCCAGTGTTCCATCCCTGGCACCACGTGCCGCACCAGCCCCGCCCCTGGGGGCTCTGAGTTGGTGATAGAGTCCCGGTGTGGTAGGTAACACACACCTGTAATCGCAGCACTAAGGAGGCTGAAAACAGGATCACTATGAGCCTGAGCTACATAGTGAGACCCTACACACACACAAAAGAAAGAAAGAAAGAAAGAAAGAAAGAAGGAAGGAAGGAAGGAAGGAAGGAAGGAAGGAAGGAAGGAAGGAAGGAAGGAAGGAAGGAAGGAAGGAAAGAAAGAAAGAAAGAAAGAAAGAAAGAAAGAAAGAAAGAAAGAAAGAAAGAAAGAAAGAAAAGAGAAAATTGGACTATCCCATTCATGCCAAGCCAATTACTTCTTCCAGAGCTGACAATCAGTCAGAACATCTGCCATGCAACGCTGATGTCCTGTGATGCCCTGCTGTGGTAAGGCTTTCCCTCCCCTCCCACAGCCTGAAAAGAGTGCTCGTCTTTTAGAGCCTTCTTTGGGATTCTGACTTGGTCAGTTCATGTGATCGATTAACTTATAAAATAATACCACCAGTAATCCTAGTTATTCAGGAGGCTGAGACAGGATGATGAAAAGTTCCAGGCTAACCTGGACAATTTAGTGAGACCCTGTTTTAAAATTCTTTAAAAAATAAAAAGGTCATGTAGTTCAACTGCCTGAGTTCAGCGCTGCCTTAGTTAAATATATATATATATATATATATATATATATATATATATATATATATATATACATATGTATAGCTAAAGTGTTAAGAACCTTTCAGATGACTTAGCCCCATAATACCATCTTAATACTAAGTGTGACTCAGTGACAGACGTGCTGGGCATTGAGGGTTGATCAAAATAGGGGAAAGACTACTTAAGAGCCAAATAATGATGGTATATGAAGTGGCAAAAATGAGGAGGTTCTAGAAGTGGCCCCAAATAAGTAGAAAACAGAAACAAGAAATTGTCCACAAACATCCCAGCTAGTCAGTCTGGAGAGGTGAATATGTCACACAGCCAAGGGTGAATCCCTCTTGCTGGATTAGCTTGGGAGGGCAGCATGGCCCAGTGACACAGGTCACCAATAGAGAGAAGGCTCATGTACAAAAGATACACACTTTGTCATGTGCTGTCCAATTTTGAAATGGTAGCCGCTTTCTCTCCATACCAGTCTGGAAGTCAGCCCTGCTAGGAATCATGATGAGACTGTATTGATTGCTTCTCTAAGCATCTCTTCAAGGAATTCTCTAGACACACTTGACTGAGCTGACTTTAATTTAAGCACTTTGCTATCTACAGAATCTATCAGTCTAGCTTTGTGAAAATTACGACATTAAGACCCCAGCTTCCCAAAGGAGCTTAGAGCACTGATGTTCTCAATGTCCTGAGTTTCCCCAGCTTGGTGAGAGCTGGGTGAGTTTGCCCTTCCATGCCGGGCAAGCCCAGACTGTCCAGTACCTTCTCAGGCATGATCACCACCTCTCCGTTTCCATTTCCTCGAAAAGCAACAGCATACACATGACAAGATCAGAGACCACATACCGTGATCCTAAGGAGCCACTGTCCTGTCTACACAGGAGAGGGAGGAAGCAACTTGAAGGAGCTACATCCCCTTCCACCTTAGACAGGCTTTTAAAAACATACTTTTGGCTGATATACATGATTTGAACACAATCATGATATGCTGTGGGATGTTCTGATCTGGGCACATCTTGGGTACCAGTTAACTCAGGGTAATTTGCATAGTTACCATCTCAAACTTTATCATTTGTTTATGGTGAGTACATTCAAAATCCTTTCTTCTTACTATTTGGAGATTTAAGATGTCATTTTTAAAAAAAAAAATTCTTTTTGATGGCTCCAGAAAAGTCATCCCAGCTAATGTCTGCTGGGTTGAGTCTTTGATTCATTGACAGTGGGGCAAAGTGGAATTACAGGTACACGGAAGAAATGGATTTTCAACTCCATTATTTTGTTGAAACTGTTTCCTCTCATAGTGTGAATGGAATTTTAGAAATGATATCTAAAGCACAGCAGGAAAATAATGTAAATCTAGTGGTAGAAAATTCTCCCCTCCAGGCACCATTCAAAAGCCAAATTCATTTGAGAGAAGTTGCAGGGGCTGGGAGCAGTCGTGAGGATTCTGCCTGTTGACATCCAGGCGAGAGGCAAAGCACTTGGGGATCTCAGCTACAGCCATGAGTCAGCCCTGTTGATGCCCCCTGCAGACGGCATCCAGTCTCGTCAAGATGCTCTCTGGAGGCGTGTGGAGGTGGCTCTCATGTTGCTGAGTATTTCGTCGTGTCATTTGTTCCATTAAGCTTTGTTTAAAAGGGAAAAATGCAGGAAGCAAATGTCAACAACAGAGAGGATTTTGTAAATACCATCCCTCCCACTCCAAGCAGCAACGCCTACATCAACACTTACCCAAATGTTGGGAATGCTTGTCAGAGAAATTATGCAAAAATGACAGCCTAAAGTTTCTATTAGTTCTGGAAGCTTTTACAAACACCTACTCTGAGTCTGCACATAGGAGCCATGACCACACTTCTAAGCGTGACACCTGTTTCGACATAGATGGAAAATGTTGCCAGGAAACAAGAAGCTTGTGGGAGGCAAGGAAAAAATGGAACCTTAGACAACAACTTCTGTGAGAGGCTGCCACTATGCAGACATACATTATTGCACCAGTGTGGGGCCACTTAAATCACCCACCCCAAAGGGTGGACAGACTGTAAGTACTGACAGTGGAGGAAAAAGTTCTTTTCAGAATGAGGTGAGACATTGGGAAACAGCCAGAGATGTTTGCAAAGAGTTTGGGAGAATAGTCAACTTTCAGGTAACCTTTAGAAAGGGAGGTGACACCTGACATCATCATATGATAACCCTTTCCTACTACATCAGCAGGAGCATTGAAGGGTATGAACCTTTTGTTGGTTAGTTGGTTGGCTGTTGGATTTGGGAGGCAGAAGCAAAAAAGAGAGTTGCACAGTGATGACTAATGCAACTGGTAACCACTGGGCTGGGGAAGGATCCTCTGGCCCCAGAGCTCAGTTCAGAGAAGGCAGAGAAGGGGTTCCATCAGGACCGTAGCCAGAGCATCCTTGCAGAGGCAGGCTCTATCTCACCCTAGGCATGGGATTAATACCAATTCAGGTTGAGGCTGGTTCAAACCAAGACAATCTTTCCAGCTAAGGAAAAATGTGGCCTCCAAATCATACCTCTTGGTGAGGTCCTTTCCCTTCTCTCCTTCCCTTTCCCAAATGTTTAGTCCTAGAGATATTAAGTGAGGCAGAGCAAGGGATGGAGGTGCCACCATGGGCCAGAGTGGTGAAGAAGGGATGTCATAGAGGCATCCTCACAGAGGGGCTGCAGTCAGACTAAGGGGTACCACGTGAGGCGTCTTTAACAGGACTGCATATTTCCAAAGGGTGCATTATGCATAAGTGTGCCAAGCATAAGGAGATGGAGACAGTCACAGGTCAGAAGAGAGGAGTCTACAACAAATTCCATGGTGTTGGATTGCAAGTAGAGGTACTGTTATGATCCCATGAGATTTTGGACAGAGATGGATGACTAGATATTGAAACATAGCCATGATATAGAAAGAGGTAGAGACTTGAACATGTATGCTTCTACATGTGTGTGTTAGTATGTACATGTGTGTAATGATGAGTTGGAAATGTCTAACTGGGCCAAAGAAGAATGAAGTGTTCAGATAATGACCTGGATAAGCCAAAGGGTCACAAGTGATAGCTTGAAAAGGTTACTGCTGGGCAAATGCAAACAATCAGAGAATCAAATTAACATTAGATATGAATCAAATACAATAAATAACAAATAAAAGCATAAGTCTATATTGATAAAGATATGAATATGAATAGAAGTTTATAAAGTAATGGGACATTTATGTGGCTTCTACTTATTCTGCTTCAAATGGCTGTCAATTACAAAGGGTAAAAGAATAAGCCCAGTGTGAAGGAAAAGCCTGACAGACACCATCCCCAGTAACCTTAACATTAATAGAACAGATAGAAGTTGTTCACCTCCAGCTGCAAGTGCTAGGAGAATACCCTGCCACTTTGGTGATATTCTGGCTAAAACTACTCAACCAAATTCTATTGGAGGTAATATATCAGGCAAACCCAACTTGGGGGACATTTAACATTTAACTGGCTTATAATCTTCAAAAATATTGAAGTCCAGAAAATCAAAGATTGAGACACTCCTGCAGACCAAAAGGCTAGCATGGCACCTAGGATGTTGGTTCTAGATTGGAGCCTTTTCTTTCCCCACCATTACTGGGACAACTGGTAAAATTGCAGGAGGTTGGAGGGCTACACTGTAGAAGTATATCTTTTTTTCTCTTTTATTGAGGAATGAACCTAGGGCCTTCTCACTGAACCACATCCCTAGAAATTCACTCATTCATTCATTCATGTATTCATTCATTCATTTTTAAGACAGAATGTTGCTAAGTCACTAAGTTGCTAAGTCACATAAGTGGGCTCAAACTTATGATCCTTCTGCCTCCCAAGAGCACTAAGATTATAAATCTATGCCACCATTCCCACTCCTTTTTAATACTGTGATTTTGATGAGTATGTTGGGGCTATATGAGATATTTGGGAAATATGAAGCAAAATGCAAACTATGCATTTTCTGTTTAGGAACTACAAAGTACAATACAGTGGCACCTCAGCTCACAAACTTAATTTAGTCTTGTTATGAACAAAATTAATCATGAACTACACCAAATTTTCCCACAAGGTTTAACGTAAATAAGGCTAATCTATTCTGCAACATATGTATATTTAACCAGAAAAATATGAAACTAAATACAGTATATGTGGGCTGCAGAAGACATGTCATGTTGGGGGCAGGAACCTGATCTTATGAAGTTATGTTCAGTTTCTACATCATCCACCAAGGCTGTTGGGTGTTTGGGACACTGGCAATCAGAAGCCGCCTTACAAGCAGTTGATTGTCAGAAAGAAATTTCTTAACATGGGTGCAGATACATTGTGCTCCTATTCCAGGAGCAATGGCCCAAGCTTTCGCACTGGGCCCTCCATGTGGCAGGTGGCTTGGCTTTATTTACATTCTGCTCCTTGAAGGTACAAGGGGCCTCATACATCAATACTGGCTTAATCTTCAGATACCACTTGAGTTCATGGGCCTGTGCCCTAGAAGTGCCTTTTTATGCTGCATGATACAGGTTCTGCTTGGCATCTTCTTCCAAAAGCGTGTCTCATACAGTGAAACACTTGAGTGATGTACCCTTCTGCCTTCGTGAACTGTGCAAATTCTTTCTTGCAGGCTTCTGTGGTGGCCTTGACAGAACTGGAAACCTCACCATATGTTGTCACCCCAAGAATCCTACTTCCTTTGTGAAATTTATCCTACCACCTTCTACTGGCTTTATTTAATTTTTTATTTACTTATTTATTTATTTTAATTTTGATAATTTTATTGAGAAACAAATAGCAATAGGACAGTTTTAAAATCATTTAGTAGGACAGTTTCAATAACTATTACATTGCATATAGTTGTCTTAGTGGTTATTCATAGTGCAAGATGCAAACATTGTATCCTGTCCACAAACATTATTAAAACAAATTTTTCTATTCACTGAATTAAGAGAAAGTAGCTGTATGTCTATGCTACCTATTTTGAATATACACATACAAAATGGCTCTTTATTTGTATGCCCTTTTTGTTTAATTTTCTCAGAGAAGGGTATTCCATTGTCATCTAAATATTGTAGGTGCATGAATTCAGCAAAATATTCAAATAGAGCCCAGTAGTCCATAATAATAGTGGGTTTTCAATAGGACTGGTGATATCAGAAGTTATTGACTTGAACCTTTTACAGCTCAGCATATTAATATGGTTTTACTATTTATACTTCATTTTTATACTTTTCTGCTGATGGTTAAAACCAAGATAAAGCAAAACCTATATAACAAGAAATGTAACCTTTCTTTCTGACAAGGTCAGTCAAATCCCCTCAGGATTTACCCTGAAACTGTACAGCAGTTGGTAGACTCTTTGTCAGTGTCAGCATTGTGGATAAGTCACAGCCATCACTTGACCAATTTGCTTTCTGTGAAAGCCTGAGAGAATGTTTTCTCTAGGTGACTCTCTTTAGGCACACTCTACATCATTAATAAATTTCCTCTGTGGCCCAATAATCACCTTGGTCAGAAAATTTTGGACACAACTGAATTATAGGATGTTACAGTACAGGTTTTCCTATGACCTGAGTTTTCACTGACCTTGAAAGGCTATGGCCAAAATGTTCACTGTCTCTGCAGCCCTTCTTTTACTCTAATTTTTGGTCTGAAAAATTAGGTTCTTAACCCTCCAGAAGAGAAGCTTATTATTACCCTACAACATAGGCAGTTGAGCTTAACCTAGCTATCTGTCTGAATATCAAACATCTTAGACATAACATGGAACAGGTATTTTCCATCAAGTATTGATATGTTAAACTTTAAGTCCCTATAGAATACGAAGAAAAAAAATGAAAAAAAAAAGTTTTTAAAAATAGGAATAAACAATTGCATATTTTTATACAGAAATTTAGAAATCTAATCATATACAGCATTGTAGCAGGATAGTCCTGTGACTTTTTTTCTGTTTTCTCTTGTTTTCATTTATTACCCATTCTTTAAATGACCGTTTACATGAGAGACAGTATGGCAGTAATTGATATGTCATGAAAAGCAGAATGTATTTAGAAGACCAGAATGGCAGGCATTCCAAGCATGACCCTACTCTTTGCTATGTTCAGTGCAGTTGCTTAGTTCACAGGTATCAGCATAAACAGTTAGTCAGGGTGAGAATGCTGCCAATTAGCTGCTAGTAATCAAACACTGCTGAATATTCTCAGGATCAATGTCTTAATCATATAATGTGCATATAAATGTATGGTTTTTCCCCTGTCATGTTTCCTAGCTTCTTTCCTTGGCCTCTCTTCATTGTCTAATCCTCAAGTTCTTGCTTTCCTTTTAATTGTGTTATACATTTCTATTTGTATTTCTTCTTTTCAGTTCTTATACTAGGGAGCCTATATGATATTTACACATGTGGGTCTGGTTTATTTCACTTATGAGTATATCTTCAAGTGTTATCCACTTCAATATAAATGCTTCAAGTTTATCATTCTTCATAGCTGAGTAATACTCCATTGTATAAAGATAACCACATCTTTTTGACCATTCCTCATGTGACAGGCATCTTGATTGTTTCAAAGATTTGGCTATCACAAATTGTGCTGTTATAAACATAGGTGCACATATGTTACTATGATATGATGTTTTCAGCTCCTCTGGGAAAATTTCCAGTAGGGGGATAACTAGTTTGAATAGAATTTACAGTCCTAGTTCTTTAAGGAGTCTCCACACTGATTTCCTTAATGGTCACACCAGTCTACATTACCCCAGCAGTGAAGAAGTGTGCCCTTTTCCTCACAGCCTCTCCAACATTTGTTGTTGGTTGTGGTAGCTAGTGAGGTGGAGCATTTTTTCATATATTTATTCGCTTCTATAATTCCATCCTCTGATAAGTGTATGTTCATCTTATCCTATTTATGGATTTGGTCCTTAAATTTTGGAGCCGTAATGTTTTTTAGTTCTTTATAAATTCTAGAGAGCAGACCTTTGTCTCAGTGCTTATTAGTTAAGATTTTTTCCTAATTTGTTGGTTGTCTTTTCACTTTCTTGGTAGTTTCTTTTGATGTGCCAAAACTTCTCAATAAGAAGAGGTTCTAGTTGTTAATTCTTTCAAGTGTTACCCGTGTAATTTGATTTTTGTTCATGAACTCTTTGCCTACCCCTATGTCTTCAAGAGTTCCTCCTACTGTCTCTTCCAGGAGATTTAGTGTTCTGTTTTAATATTTAGATCTTTAATTCATTTTGACTTTAGCTTAGTGCACAGTGGTAGACATGGGTCAAGTTTTAGTTTTTGGCATGTAGAGAGCCAGTTTTTTCAGCACCATTTGTTAAAGAGGCTATCTTTCTTCCCAGAAGCATGTTTGGCCCCTTTGTCAAAGATAAGGCAGCTGAGTGTGTTCGCAGAGGCCTCTGCATCTTCTCATCTATTCCATTGATCCTCAGGCCTATTTTGCTGCTACCACCTTGCTAATTTTATCACAGTAATTTTGTAGTATAATTTCAAGTCAAGAATTGCAATGCCTGCTGCCTTGTCTTTATTGCCCACGACTGCCTTTGCTACTCTAGGTCTTTTCTGGTTCCAAATAAATTTTAGGAATAATTTCTCTAGGTCTGTGAGGTACGTTGGTGGTAGTTTGGTAGGGATTAAATCTATACAACAATTTTGTGAGTATGGCCATCTTCACAATATTAGTTCTTCCTATCCACAAGCAGGGAATATCTTTCCATTTTCTGAAATCCTCTATGATCTCTTTGTTCAGAGTAAAGATCTTTTCACACTTTAGTTAGATTAATTCCAAAGTATTTCATTTTCTGAATTGCTATTGAAAAAGGTATTGTTTCCCTAATTTCTCTTTCAATGTATTTATTATCTGTGTAGAGGAACGCTATTGACTTTTGGGTATTGACTTTGTATCCTGCTATGCTACTGAATTTGTGTATCAATTCTAGTAGCTTCTTTGTGGAGTTTTTTTTTTTTTTTTTTGGATGTTCCAGGTAGAGTATCATGCCATCTGCAAATAATGATAATTTAATTTCTTATTTACCTATTCTTACTCCTTTTATCTCTCTCTTGTCTAATGGCTCTAGCTAATGTTCCAGAACTCTATTGAATCAGAGTGGTGGTAGGGGCCATCCTTGTCTTATACCAGATCTGAGAGTAAAAGATCTCAGTTTTCCCCTATTGAGAATGATGCTAGCCATTGGATCATCATAGGTCTTTCTTCCAGGAAGCATGTTTGGCCCCTTCGTCAAGGATAAGGTGGCTGAGTGTGTTTGTAGAGACTTCTGCATCTTCTAATCTATTCCATTGATCCTCAGGTCTGCTTTTCACCAATACCTTGCTGATTTTATCACAGTGGCTTTGTAGTATAATTTCAAGTCAGAAATTGTAATGCCTCATGCCTTATCTTTGTTGCTCAGGATTGCCTTTTCTATTCTTGGTCTTTTCTGATTCCAGATAAATTTTAGGCACAATTTCTCTAGGTCTAGGAGGGATGTTGGTGGTCTTTTCCCATCAGCTCTTGTAATGGCATCTTCAGTGTTCAAAATAGTGGAGACTCTCACCTTCCCTGTTCTGTATCCTGAGGCTACATCAGTTGCAGGAGTACCACACTCATGCCTCCTTGCAATTCTTAAAACTTTCTTCACACCACTCTTCCCACGCAAGGTGTCGTCACCTTTCTTACCACTCTGCACTTCCCTTTACCACCACGATTGCTCTACATTTCCCTTGGAGCCGTGCTGGACTGAGTAACAATGTACAGTGCTGCATGTGCTATGTAGCACACAAACAATTGCACAGCAAGTGTGCACAGGTCTGCGAATGATCACAGTCTTTACTAAAGAAAGCTACGACCACGTGTCATAGCTGGAAAGTTTATAGAATTCATGTTCATGTGTGCAAGATGGCCACAGCTGTGTTTGCCACCTGGTGCAGAGTTCTCATACAGAAGCAGAATTTTGCTGAATGCTTCTGTTCGCAAACCAAAGTATTCATGAAGTATTACTGTATCATGGCTCACACGGTTGGCAACTTGTTCTCAAATGGTTGCAAGAGAAAAGTCCAATATTTACAATACCCCCATAACTTTTAAGATTGTTTCAAAGTTTCTTTTATTTTTTTATTTTATTTTATTTCACTTTTTTTGCAGAACTGGGGATTGAACTCAGGCCCTTGTGCTTGCCAGGGAAGTGCTTATTCTACTGAGCCATCTCCCTGGCCCCTCAAAGTTTCTTTTAAAAGAACCTTGTAGGGGAGGTAAATTCTGCAACGGTTTTATAGGAATTGCTCTAGCAATGGAGTTTTCAGGCCACAAGAATAGCATAATTATCTAGGGGAATATATATATATATATATATATATATATATATATATATATATATTCCAAATGTAGCCACTGTCACTACCTTAACAACCCTACTATGAATGGTAGTGCTGGCCTTGGGGCTATTGTCATAACTGAAGGTCTCCAAAGCAGCTGGTGACTTGTGTGAGGTCTGTGGAATTTGTTTTCGCTGTGCATATGATGCCCTGATTAGCACATAAGCAGAGTGATTATGTCAGCAATCCTCCAACCTTAATGGAATCAGGGACTGGTTTTGTAGGAGACAATTTTCCCATGGATGGAAGATATGGCCTCTTTATTTACTAGTGTATGCTTGTGATACATACTGACTACACTCCCTGGCACCAGCATCACCACTTCAGCTCTGCTTCAGATCATCAGACATTAGAGTCTCTGCCATAAAGGGCCCACAGCCTAGATCGCTCATGTGCACAGCTTACCACATGCTTCATGTTCCTGTGAGAATCTAATGGCACTGCTGACCTGATGAGAACAGGCTCTGTGAGGGATATGTACTGGCTCCAAGTACAGAGGCCGTGTCACATGCTCACCCCACCAATGCTTACCTCCTCTGATGTGACACGGTTCCTGACAGGCCACAGACAGGGCTTGGCGACCCCTAATCTATATGATTAATTCAAAAAATTCTCATCAGATTAATAGCAAGTGCCCAGTAAAGAGTGGCAATTGTCATCACTGGAGGCCAGAGTCTGCACTGGGCACTCAAGTACGTGGTCCCACCATAATTCCCTTTGCAACACATCAAGAGTCAGAACCAGCACATAAGGGATGGTAATCAGTCGACCCGAGGCTCTGGATCAGAAGCTCTTGCTCAGAATTGCTCAGCTGGGAATATTTTCTCTTCTTTTCTTTCCTGATGATCAAGGCCAGATCACTCTCCCTCCTGGGAACCCTCCCCTCATTTGGACAAGCTTGCCCATTCTGTTGGTAGGAAAGACCCAACAGAAAACTGGAGGAATTCTCTGTGTCACAGGGCTGGGAGGAAATCCTTCTTCCCAGTAAAGCACCTCCAAATTGAACGAAGTTGCTCAGCACCCTGCCACCATTCCCTCCAGATAAGATCTCTGGATTTCTCACTACAGATGAGCTTGGAAGGAGCAGTCCATGATGACCACCTTAGTGCTGTGGGACCCTGAATTATCCCTTTTCTCCAGCACTGGGCAGAGAAACATACACCTGTCCCCACCTGCCTGTGCAAGCCAACTCTCCAGCATCACCCTAATTCCTGCAATCAGCCTCAACCAGGCCTCAGATTCCAAGGCAATGAGAGTGAACAGAATTTGAGGACCTCATTCTTAGCTGGCAACTCTGTCTTAGTAACTCTAATGCATCTTTTATCCTGAGCAATGCTGAATAGCTGAGTTAAATTGATGCCTTTCTATGTGATGGTTTATGCTGTTACATTAGCTCCTGAAAATTTCCTAATGAGTATATATACCAATAGCTGCTCTTCATAGGAGCTATGTGAGCTGCTTTCAACTGGGATTCAGGAACTGTCCTCACGTTCTCATTTGATAGACAAGCAACTGCTCTTAGCACAGGCAACTACTAAGCTTAGATCAGCTCAGGCACTGGAAGCTCCCACCCAGTAGTACAGGGACTTTATAATGTATCAAATGGCAGAAATGTGAAATGTTACATGACACAGAGTGGATACAGTCTCAACAGTGACCTCCACGGGAGCCATGGTCCAATGCACACTCACAATCCACAAATAAACATCAAAAATCTATTACTGGTCTGGCACTGGTCTAGCCTCTAAGCATACAGAGGTGGACCTAACTAAGATGGGAGGGCCACTTCTTCAAAGATCAGGGTCAGGGAGTCCTGAGCAGCACCCAGTTTGTACTGGTGGAGAAGCAACTGATCACGTGCCCAAAAGATAGAGGTTTGCTTGTACAAAGGAATGTGTGTCTGGCCCACCCAGCCCCGCTCTGCCCAGCTACTTAGATTTTTAGGATGGATGGCCAGTCGTGCTCGTCTCCTCCGCTGCACACACTGAAGAAACACTGACCCTCTCTTTCTCTCTCCATCAGCAATATAGAATCGGGAGCGGACAGTCAGTTTCTGTCTCAGAAAGTGGCGCAGTGATGCCCACCATCAGTTCTGAAAGCCTGGGGTTGTTCGGGGTCACTAACTGGAAATCCAGCAGTCTTGCTGACTCTGTGTGAAAATTAGCATCCCCTACATGTGAAACTTTCAACACCCTGGAAAGCAAAGCTCAGGCCGACCCCCTCCTGCAGACTGAAAAGAGCAAAGCACACCCCCAGCTGCTTCCCTGGGCCAATTAGCTGGCCAGCCCGCATCCTGTCTGAGCACAGCAAGGCAGCTCTCAATGAATTCCACTATATTTATGGCAAAGACAAACTCCTAGAGTTGTCTGGGATTTATTTCAGGCCCTCTTTATGATGGGAAAGTAAAGCCTCCCTATTTGTACAAGCCACTGCGTGTTTACAGAAGGATTCTAAACAGACTGCCAACTGGATAGCATGGGGCTGGCCTACTTTTGAAGAGAATCTTAATTAGTAACACCAGCAAAAATCCCACTTGGACCAAAATCTATGTTCCAAAAGTTGTCATCTCAACTCCCTTAAGGCTTATGGATGATTCTTTATTTCTGGAACAGTCTAGTGAAGAGAGAGTAAAAGAATCCAAAATCATATATTTATCTCATTATATCAAAGCATAGAAAAAAATCCTGCAACTCCGAACTCATAGATCAGAGCCTGAGAGTGAGTCCATTATGAACACTGCTGACCCACAGCCTGGGTTTTCCCGAGTGGCTCTGAGGCTAGGAAAGTGCTCACCAGCAGCCCTCACCTGCGCCACAGCATCAGCACGGTGGAGGCTGAGCTCCTGTCTCCTGGTCAGCATTTCTCAGAGGTTATCCGGGTACTCACCAGGGGACCTTGCTGTAATCCAGACCTTGACCATGAGACCTAAAGTGGGCTCCACAAAGGCAAGGAATGCCTCAGCCTTGTGCACGCTCCTGGCCATGGGCCGCATTGAGGAACCCAGCACTGGGCAATGAGTGTGGGTCTGGCAACTCAGCACACCTCTCTGAAGCAACTGCAAAGTAAGACATGGACAGCACGGTGAGGGAGACAGAGCAGCCTGGAGGAGGCTGCCGCCTGGTTCTCGGAGAACTTGGTCTCTCCAGGGCCCATTCAGCTGCTCCAGAGAGATGTAGCCAGCAAGATGCCACCTGTATCCAGCAGCATCTCTCCCACAGTCTTTCCCCTATTTGCACCCCAGGCTGCTCGGACCTTCTGCTCCCCAGTGGCTTGGATTTGCATCACCTGGGGACTTCCTTCACTGATATAGACTGGCCGACTTGAGTCGCTCTCCATCTGAGCTGACCTCCTTTGAGGAAGGGACCCCATCTGCCTCAAGTTTAGCAGGCCTGGAATACAGTTCTCAGCTAAGACTTTGTTTTGCTGGATTCGGTGGCTCCGAGGACACTGAGTATCAATTCTGCCTCACATGTCACTAACTTGTGATTGCAGCTAGGTCAGCCCTGCAAATGACAGGTCTGATGTAACACGGGAAGGAAGTGCTCCTCAACCCCACCTGTGCCCCTGCCCGCCACTTACCTAAGCAAATGAATAATTACTCTGAAAAAAATGTTTTCTTAGAGAGAGTAAAGATTAAGATGAAAGGAGTTGATTAAAATCAAAAGCATTAATCCCCAAAAAAAGACAAAAAAGAAAAATATTAGTATTTTGACTTAACAGTAAAATATGAAAGTGCTGACCCTGGTCTGGTGTTCCACTTCTGTGGGAGATGGTGAGATTTTCTGGTTTCCCACGTTTCCATGCTGTGAGGGGACCGTTCTAGCTGTGAGTAGCTGATCTCCCAACTGCGAGAGCTGCGTCTTGGACATCCCAGTCCCTATTGCATTCTCAACACGTGCCACATGTGTGAAAGCCTGCTCTACAGAACAATCAGAAAATATGGCCAAAGTTTAAATTGTGCAATTCTATTGGGCAACCCACTTTCTGAGCCCCCTTCTGTCCTTAGACAGAAGCTTTCTCTCTCTGAATAAATTCTTCCTACCCTTAAAAAAATTATGACAATAAGGAGACATTGCCATGAATCTCCCTCAAAAGACTGCCTCACTTTGAACACACCCTATTGCTTGCTCCTGCCACTTTCTGAAGCAGTTCTGGAAATCTACCTTCTTGAGTGTGTTTATGCTCTGTGTGGTCACTCGAAGGCCCTGAATAGAGTCATTGTGTTTACTTTTCACAGTTATTTTGACTTTGGGAAAGAGCTGGAAATCCAATGGTGCTAAATCCCATGAACAAGGTGGACGAAGACACCCTGGAGTGTTCATAAAAGATGGCCTTTCTGTTGGATGGCCCCTGGCAGCAGCAGTCACCGTATTTTTTTTTAAATATCACACTTTATAAAGGTATTCATGAAAGAGGACTTAAGAACTGATTCAGAAAGTGGCAAGGTTGTTAACTGTGTTCAAACTGGGGGAGATTATTTTTAGAGGGTTTAATGGTGATTTTTTTTTTTTACTGCAATAAATTTTTCAAATCTGAACATGCACCATTTTCATCTGTTTCTTCATTAGGACAGAAAGCATATCCAGGTTGGATGTAAAAGGGCTCTGGGCATCACAGAACCTGGCTCCCGAAGTGTTACGGTTTGGATAAAGAACGTCCCCCAAATGCTCATACGTTCAGGGGTGGAGCTGGTGAAGGGTAATTCAACCTCAGATGCGATAAGCTCCTCACTGACTGGCCCACTGAGCCCAGAGCTGCATGCGCTGGTAGGAGGGGGAGCCCAGCGAGAAGAAGTAGGCCATGCGGGTGTGGCCTGAAGAGCAGCGTCCTGTTCGGGGCCTCTTCTTCTCCTTCCATCCTTGATTTCTCTGATTCTCTCTTTCTTCCTCTCTCTCGCTCTCTCTCCTGCCATGATGTGAGAAGCTTTCAAACCAAGCCTTTTATTCTTTGTTCTTTTTATTTCCCCTCAGGTATTTGGCGACAGCTGTGAAAACCTGACTAATCCACAGAGCACTTGCTAGTAGCAGCATTGGAATCGCCTTGGCTGCTTGTTCTAAAGCCAGAATCTCTGATATGACCTCTGGTCTGCCTTTTACCAAGATCTTCATGTGCTCTGTAAGTGCATTAATCTTTGAGAACGCTGTCATAGAGTCCTCCCACTAATGTGACCCAAGTTAAGCCGAGCTGCCTGTATGGGCTGCAATTCCATCCCAACCTCTCTAGTCTAGAAAGTAAAACACAGCTGCCCCTTTTCAGAAAAACTATCCTAAAGAAAGTCAAAGGCTTGTGTAAGACTGCATGGAAATTCTCTATTCTTTAAACATGTTCCCTAAGAAATGTTTCTACTGCCAGACCCATAGTTAACAAGCTATTTTATCCTCCCTCGCTACATTTGTGGCCTTACACACAAGTGACCTAGAGCATGGTGTGATAGTTAACTGTGGTGTCAACTTGAATAAGAAATGCCTAGGAAATTGGCTCAGCATGGATCTGAGTGTGTCTGAATGGGTAACTGACTGAGGAGGGAAGACCCGCCGTAGAGTAGGTGGTACCACCCATAACCTGGTAGAATGGGGAAAGAGGGAAGCCTGGCTTTGGCTGCACTGTAGGAATGCCAGACTGCCGTTGCCTTTGAATGTCCATCTCCTGGCTGCCAGCGCTGACTCTTCAGCCCCCCAGTGCAGACCCTTTGGCTTCCTCATACACACTTGCCTGGGACTCTGCGGTGCGCTCCAGGCCTTTGGCCTTTAACTGGATCCTTTTTGGCTCTGCAGTATGCAGGTGCCCTTTACACACTTTTTCACACTTGACTTTGAGAGGCCATTGTAAGCCTATTTTGCAAATCTATATCATATATATATATATATATATATATATATATATATATATATATATTCCTACCTGATACACATGGGCTTGGCTCAGCATTGTGGAATAATGTTCTGGTTTAGATCTACATTCTCCCCTAATAGTCTCACCTGTGTGGAAGGTGACTGGGTCACGGGCGCTGGCTCGTCAGTGGACCATTTCACCCATTGGTGAGTTCATCAGTGAAATGTGCTGGAAGCAGGTGGGCGGGGCTGCAGGCAGGTCACGCAGCGTGACCTACAGAGTTCATTCTTGCTGCGCCCCTCTCCTGTTTCGTGACTTTGCTCAGCCATGCCACTCTGCCATCCTGTTTCTGCCTTGGAGCCAACAGACCATAGGCTGAACCCACGGGTCAAAAAACAAACTCCTTTCCTTCAAATCGTGGTTGTCAGGCTCTGAGTCTGAGATAAGTAAAGGGAAAATGACTCCTTCACAGGACTGCCTCTAGCCATCTTTCTCCCCTGCTGACCCCCCTGCAGGAATGCTTGCACCATTCATTTTCCTGATCCAACTTATGAACAGCAGTGGACTCTTGTTTTCAGGATTATGGAGTGGGTACAAGCATGAGTTGCAGACACTTCATGGACAAGAGACCATACTCAGGGGCATGATCCTGTAAGGTTAAAATGGAGCTGGAGAATTCTTGTCACCCAGTGCCATCATAGCTGTCTTAATGTCACAGCATAAAACATGACTCATGCATTTGTGAGCATGTTGGTGGAAACAAACCCAGTGTTCTCCTGGTGGTACAAAAGTATAGCACAGACAGTAATGTGCAGTGGATGACAGTCGATAATGACAACAAAGGGCTGTGCTACTTGCTTGTACACCTACTACCCTTTTTATTATTGTTTGAAAGTGCACTCTTTATCCGTCCAAATAAAAGGTTACTGGAAAATAGTATGCAGTATTATGCTGGCAACAACTTTGATGTCATTTATTTACTACCTCTCTTGTGGCCTCAGTTTCTATTGTACCAATGTGATATCATGTGGTTTTGTTCATTATGGCCAGAGGTACAACAAGCGAGTATATATAATGGTGTATCTATAGTCGAACACACACACACACACACACACTCACACACACACACTCACACACATCTACTGCATGCAGTACGCTGTGTCATCTAGACTTGTGTAAGTATACTTTACAACGTTCACATGGTGATAAAGTCACCGAACGAGATGTTTCTCAGAGCACATGCTTCTTGTTAAGCAGCATAGTGCTGTATTTGGATAAATAATCTTGCTAAAAAGAACCAAAATCCAGTAACTAAAATAAATAAACTATCTTCTTAAAGATGTGATAAGACTGAAAGGCTTCTGCTACCCAAAGAGATAAACATAGAAGCTCTTTTGCCTGGATAACATTTACCAGTCTGGGAAATGGGAATTCTGATTCTGCTACGTTTATGATGGAGGAGGACACAAATCGCAATGCAGAGTTTGCAGAAGTTGGAAACCCCCCGATCAACTGGAGCTCAAAAGACATTGGATCACTCTTAGGATCTGAGTAAATAAAAATGAACTGCACCTTCCCAGTGAGCCATGTCCACACTCACGTTACCTTGAGCTTCCACTCAGGCTAAGCAGCTGAGGCCTGTGATAACCCCACCTGGCAGAAAGAAGCACAAGCTCCCTGAGGAGGAGGAGGTGCTTCGATATTAGGTCTCAAATTATTTATAAAACTAATTTTTAAATACGCTGACCAGAAATCGGTGAGAGATAACCAGAAAAACATGGGAGTAAGACATTCTGAGCAAAAATTAATAGAAGTGAGAGGCATCGGAAAGAAAGCTCAGCCACTGGAATGTAAGACAGTCATCGAGAGTGCACTAGCAACAAAATTCTCAGGGGACTGTCTACAGTGCAGCAGAGGGGAACACCTTATGATAGTAAAATAGAGAGGAATAGAGAATAGATTATAATATCAAATATTTGAGCCCCTAAAAAGACAGAAGAAAATAATATTAAAAGCAATAATTCCTTTAAAATCTTCTAGGATGTTGAAAAATGCCCGATTACAGATTTAAGCCGGACAACAAATCTCAAGTAAGGTCAATGAAAAGACTCAAAACTCTACGCATCGTAGTAGAACTATACAATGTTGAAGGCAAAGAGGGAAAATCTGAAATCAATAAAGGAATAAGGGAGGCGGTGTACAGCTTGGCACGCGGTCCGCGTGGAGCATCTTCCTAGAGTGCACAAGGCCCTGGTTTTGAGAAGAAGGAACAGGAGAAAGAAAACCCAGGCATGGTAATAAATGAGGGAAGGGGGGAGAGAGACAGAGACAGAGAGATACAAAGATATAGTTGGATTGACAGCTGATTTCTCCAAAGTAATCTTTTGGAAAGTGTCAATGGAAAGAAGTTGATGAAAAATGTCTTTCATGTGGTAAAGAACAGTACCATCAGTAATGGAATTATACAGTCAGTACAGAAATCCCCAAAGAACATGGACAAAATAAAACTAAGATAATCTGGCCCCAGGATACCTTCCTGAGACAAGTAGAGGGGACATGACTCCCTCACATGACTGTCTCCAGCCCCTCAGTCCAATTGTCTTTCTCTCCCATTGACCTTTCTGAAGGAATGCTTGCACCATTCATTTTCCTGATCCAAATCACGAGCAACATTGGATTCTCATTTTCAAGAAGTGGTTCACATGCCTGGGTTGCTGACACTTCATGGATAATAGGCCACACCTATGAGAGTGATCCTATAAGGTTAATACAGAGTAGCTGGACATGTTGACACATGCCTGTAGTCCTAGCACTCCAGAGGCTGAGGCAGGAGGATCATTGCGAGTTTCAAACCAAAATTAAAATATTTATATATTACAGACCTGAAAATTACTGTTACCTACCACCATTATAGTTGGCACATCTCAAACTTTCTGCTTTAAGGGCCAAGTTTTTGATTCTATAGTTTTCTAAATTTCTAGGCTGTCATAGACGTAGACTTGGTCTACACCTTGCTCTACAAGTCAACCAGTCCTTCTTTCTACTGACTGTGCACATGGACATGAAGTCAGTGTGTAGTGATGCCCAATTTCTCCCCAAGGTTTAGACCCTCTTTCTTGTGGGAAGAAATCATTGTGCAGGACAGTGACCCCCTCCATGGACCACACTCTCAGCAAAACGCTTCAGGGGATCCATGTCAGACATACTCCCTAAGAGCTGGGCTGAGGAAGAGGGAAGAAAGGGGCTAATCTTGCTGAGGTCATGCGGGAAGGAACCTGAGTATCCAGTTTTACACAGGCGCAATCTTGTCAAGTGAGACTGAGGTAGGCAAGGTAGTTCACTGAAGCCATTTTCTCTTTTAACCCTGAAACGAACTTAAAACACAGCTGTTTTCTCTCCACTGTAGTCAGGAACACAAAGCTGAAATCAGCTCTGGCCTTGGTGACAGAAGCTAGTGAGTTCTCTGGGAGAGGTTCAGGAAGACATGAGGTCTCAGAGGTGATGCTTCTATGTGGATGACTCTTGTGAATAATGCTGTCACAGTATAAAAGGAATAGCCACAACCCAAGTCTAGTAGACTTCAAAGTGATAAGAACTTAAAACTAAGATTCCTACTGTTGGCTACTGAGGGCTCTGTTCTACTAACTACAATAGAAACTGGCATTTCACTATGTTATGTGCTCTATAAAAGAATACCAAATACATGTTATATGATATGTATTTGGATCTCATTTTTTCTCCTTGTTTCAATTTATTAATTCACTTATTCCCTTCTATTCTCACATACCACTGCTAGTTCCCTACTCCCCACTGAGAGCCATTCTCTTCATTTAACATATATACTGCCTTGCAAACCCATATTGTTTTCTGTGCAAGTACTTTTATGACATGCAAAGGGAGTTGTGCAGCTTACAAATCTGGGTGGATTTGTGATCAGTGACTTAAAGTTTCATGGCAATGAAATCACCTTCTGAAGTCAAGTGCATCCCTCCTCACAGGACGACTTTGCTTTTTGCATAATCCAGGGCATCCTGACTGGGTGTCCAGGCTGGATTAAGCAGTAATTGGAATCTCAGCCATGGGCAGGGTCACTGCTGATATGGCCTTGAGAGAGGTCTTCTCCTGGCTGCTGGTCACTTGAATGTGACCCACTTGTGCACTGACCGAGACACGACAGCTACTTCACCAGGTAGTGCTGTGCCCTTTGGTTCTCCAGGGTGAGGTCCAGGGTTGGGTTTTGAAAGACTTACTTTCTGACTTCCTAAGAAACCTCAGGTTGCATCCTGTGCAGCAAGCCTCCTCAGCTCCATAGGGACTGGACCTCTTGTCTCAACCCCTCTGCCTGGCCCACCTCTCTCCTGCCATCCACACCAGCCATCCTTTCCCCTTCCCCACATGCACACCTGTCTCCAGGGCCCTGCTGTGTTATTCACATGCCCAGCACGCGTCTGCCTTAGCAGCTTCATGCTTCCTACTCTTTGCTTCTGGCACCTTTTCCTGTCCCCACTCCAGGACTCAGGGCTGCATTGCTTCCTCTAAAGGCTAAGAGATGTGCAGTGTGGAGAAAACTAGTCCCTGGCGAGCACAACAGGGAAAAGCCCAACAGAGGGAGCTGGATGTAATATGTGGCTGAGGGAGGAACAGATCCCCACTTTAGTTAAAAGGGATTTACACTAGTCAAGAATCTATAATGGAGCACAAAGCTTGGCAAGTGGGCTTAAAGTTGGAGAAGAAGGGGCAGCCCCTGGGCACCCCAAGAGTTATCTCGCTGCAGGTACTAGAATGACTGGCCCCAAAATCAGTAGCCTTTTGGGCTACTCAGGTAGCATCAGTGGTTGCCATGGATGGTGTCACTTCTGTTGTCTTCCCGTCACCATCTCAAAATTGTGCGCCAAGAAAGGCATGAGACTCTGGGCCTGGGTCTTCCACCCCCCCCATCCTATTAACCAGGAAGCAGGGAGAGGGAGCAGTGGCTGTCAGGGGACATGCCCCTTCCCACATAACCTCGCAGGACCCGAAGGTGTGGCTCTAGGTGGCCAGAGACATAGCACCACCATGGGCTGCTAGACAGCAAATCATTCTCTCGGAGAGCATCCATATTGCCAGTCTGATGCCATAATGCACATTTTGGAAACCCTGTGAAAACAATTTCAGTTTTCTTCAGAGGAGCTGCAATAGCATTACTATCTGGTGGCTAACGCATTGGAAGTGTCAGCACCCAGAGGGACCGGCCTGTGGGCGGGGCATCCCCCGGGCTTATCGGGACAGGCATGGGCAGGTGTCAGGGAGCCTCCACTGACACCCCACGCTCTTCAGCAGTCTCCCTCATCCAGCCAGGCCCAGAAGAGATGTTTGGCCATCTCAGACCTTTTGTGTGATTCTCCCAAAAGCCCGAGTTTTGTTTTTGTTTTTCCCAATACTGGGAATGGAATTTGAGGTCTTTTCACACAGTTGTATCTTTAATCCTTTGTATTTTTTATTTTGAGACCAAGTTTCCCTAAACTCCTAAGTTGCTTGGGCCGGGCTCA
Source organism: Ctenomys sociabilis (assembly GCA_004027165.1). Taxonomy (NCBI): domain Eukaryota; kingdom Metazoa; phylum Chordata; class Mammalia; order Rodentia; family Ctenomyidae; genus Ctenomys; species Ctenomys sociabilis. The sequence continues at coordinate 38,243 of PVKA01010566.1, forward strand.
AATGTTTGACCCTCCTATCTCAGTCTCCTAGATGCTGGGATACACCACACCCAACTCTATTTTTTTTTTTTAAGTTTATATTTATTTATTTTTGGCACTGGGACTCAAGTCCAGGTTCTTTTAAGCACGTGCACAGCCACTGAGCTCTGTCCCCGACCCTATGCTACTAAGATCCGTACACTGTTTCCAGAAGGTCAAGTCTGCAGCTTGCCTGTGCAGAGTGATGTCACTATCAAGGGCACCCCCAGGCAGTCCCCCCACTGCCACTCACAAAGTCAGGTGCCCCTCAGGCCAAAGACTCTGCCGGTTCTGAATCAGGCAGCCAGGGGCAGCCCTGGGTCTGTCAATGAAGAGACAGTGGTGGAGAAGGCCAGACCCAGTGACCAGGTGACTCAGGGGCCACCAAAGGCAGGATGGCAGACAGGAGGGAGGAAAGGCTGGCACGGTGTCCAAGGTCTGCAGTTGAGCATGTGGGAGGGATTCCTGCCAATAGTCAGCTTCTGCCACAGTGGGTAGAAGGGCCAAATGCAGGGAACAACCACTGCCCGTCTCCCCCTCTCCCTCGCCTCCCAGTCCTGCAGGTACGGGGTATGACCCTCGGCTCAGGCCAAACTTCCCTTTCTTACCATGTTGCAGGTACAAGGGACAGACGCAATACAAGTGGAAGTCAGTGTGAATTCCTGGAAAGCCTTTCAGGCTGCTGGGTCTTTCTTTCTTCTTTGTGTGGAAAGTGGAGTTAATTGCGGGCATTCTTGCAGCCATCTATGGCTCTGAGGCTGTGAGAATCCTCAGCCAATGAGGCCAGTGAGAACAGGAGGACACAGACTCTGCCCTCACCACTCTAGGCAGCCAACGGCTATGAGCAAATGAGCAAGCATTCAGAAGCTGCCAACCCACTGATCCTCACACACCACCAACAAAACTGAGCAAACGAGCAAGAGACATTCAAGAGGCCCAAGCAGGGAGGAGCTCGCAGTGCCAGGGAAGAAGGTAGTGCTGGGCAAGGGCTCTCAGTGCTGAATGAGTTGTGCACGTGGAACTCTGGCTAGGGAAGTAGCCAACCAGAACTTCCTGAAGTGCGTTTCGACAACAGGTGTCCTGTTCTGGTTATCAGGACCAGACAGGGCCCAAGGACAAAGCTGCAGGAGTAGCACAGGGCATGTGACACCAAGATCTCAGGGCCTCCTTTATGCCAGATGAAGGAACAACTAACTGCTTGAGAGATGGGGCTGGTGGATCACAAGTGGCCACAGCACAGTGAGGGGCACTGCAGGCAGGACACAGAGGCTGTGTTTACACCTTGGGAGACTCACGCGGTCTCTTGGCGAAGGAGATCACTAGGCTTCCACCCCAGTCAGAACCCAGGCTGTGAGAATCTGTGCCCTTGGGATGCCCAGGGAGGCGCCCATCTGAGCAGCTGTGTGGTCCTCTGATTTTGCTGATGCTCACGGGATGGGCAGTATTGGGGTAGGGTACTTCAGTGACCTGAATCCAATACTCTGTTAAAATATGTGCAACCCCTCACCACCACCAGTGCTCAGGTATTAAAAACCTTGCATGCCATTCAGTGCCAGAGGGTGGGTACGGTGGGTCATCAGCTCATGTGTGGAGCCTTAGGGAATAGAGCCAGCCCCCTACAGAAGGGGCCTGGGGAGCCCTCGACCCCAGTCAAGTGCTGGGGGACACCAGACACTGAGTTGGCCAGAAACTCACTCTTGGACATGCAGCCTCCAGGACTGTGAAAATGTCTCTGTTGTAGAAGTCACAAGTCAATAGCAGTTTCACCAGCCCAAACTTAGAGTACATTAAGATAGATGGCCTGAATGTTAGAGGCATTTATTATTTCTCTTAGCAAAGGGCCTAGAGATAGTTTATTTCAGGCCTGGCTAATGCAGCAGGACAATAAGTCCTGGCTAAAGTCTGTCACACCGGGTCTTCTGACTTCCCAATGACACTCAGTCCTCCTTGTCCCCAAGTGGCTGCCATTCCTCAAAGAATCACATCTCCATAAGAGTAAAGCGGGCTTTCCAACTTCTTCTTGTGTCTCCTTGGCAGGACTGGGCCATCTAGCCTGGCTCTGAGGAAGGAGCCAAAGTAAGCAGTGGGCCTTTTGTCAGGGCTTTTGTGAGAAGCAGAAGTGGGTGTAGGGACAACTGACAGTCCCTGTCCCAGGGACGGTAGGCGCTGCTTAGGAAGGAGGAGCAACTGGCCACTGACAGGCTGGGGCTGCCCACAGAAGACCCCGTGTCCTCCAAAGGTGGGTGGAAAGGGCCTGCGGTGGTCCTTGCCACCTCTCCAGGGACTGCACCACCATCATCAGCCCCAGGGCAGGCATGTGGTCTGAGCAGTAAATGGCTTCAGTCATTCAGCAGTCTCAACTCACTGAAGCATCTTACATCACGTCTGCCTCCCCAGAACACTGCAAGTGGGGTGCTTAACAGAGTCTGCTCTAACCAAGCTGTCCCCCTGCAAGTCCACGATACACAGGACACTGTATAGGGGAATTGTCACTTGGAGCAACTGAGCAGACTTATTTATCCTAATAGCTGAATCTCAAATGATGCAATAAGAAGGCTGGGCACAGTGGCACGCGCTTGTCACCCCAGCGCTGCTAGTGGTTGAGGCAACAGAATCATAAGTTTGAGCCCAGGCTTGGCAACTCAGTGAATTTGGGAGACCCCATCTCAAATAAATGAAAAGGCCTGGGTCTGCAGCCCAGTACAGAAGCCCTCAATATTTAAACAAATAAACAGGAACAGGAAATGGATGAAGCTATAGTAGGAGCTACCTACCATATTCAGCTGGCCAACACGTGCCCAGTGCATGTCCTCCCAGGTCCTCCATTCAGATATGGGAATCCCCAGCCCAAGTCACTGAAACAATCTCCTGTTCAAAAGGCCAGAAGCACTCCCCTTCTCTCAGGGGAGGTCAGAGGGTCATGACATTTAACTTCTACAAACCCATCTCTAATCTTTTCCACAAAAAGATTTTTGAAAGCCAACACTCATGCATGTATTTCAGGGCATGTCTTTACCCCTAAAATGGGACCGTCACTGCAGATCAAGGTCCTGGGCCAATGGACACCCACAGCTTGGCCCACACTTCTACGATTTCCTGATAAAGAGCTCTGGACCCAACCTCGCAGCCACTCTACCGCACAGTGCTTGAAAAGAAAAGAACACATCAATTTCATCAGGGCATTCAGTGCTGGCATTATCTGCCCGCTCTGCTCTCCTCCCCCCTGGAGATTTAGCCAAATAATGTCTTGCAGTTGTGAGAAACAAAATGGAAAGCAATTACTATTAGGAATATTAAATTTTAATCCTAGCTTTTTAAATGACACTGAAGTCCTTTCTCCAAAGAGATCTTCAATCAGGTACTCACTCTTGACTACAAAAGAAACCAAGGATGCCCCTGTTAAGCAGGGATTATGAGATAAGGTCTATAATAGACAGCCAGCCCTATTGAGGTAACAATATTTCATTACCCTGCATCAAACTAATGCACCATTATAATGATCTGATTATTAGGATGGTGGTTCATTCAGACTAACAGCCCACAAGAAATCAGCCTGCAAAAGATCTGAGTCTAGTGACAGATGCAGATAGCACGCCACCTGGCCGTGTCACAGACCAGCATGCACAGAGACACTTCAGTGCCCCCTCCCCCCGAGGAAGAGATGGAAGACCCTTGCATCTAATGAGCATGGCTTGGCCAGGCGCAATGTTCTCTTGACATCTGCATGGTATATGATCATGCTAGTGCCACTCCGCTCAACGTTCAATTAAAAAAGGGTTTCTTAGCAACCAAAACAATATTATTGTGCAGCTGGAGAAAAAGCATCAGATGAACAGAAAATCCAGATTTCAACTTCTAAATCAGGGCTTCTGGCCAAACACATGCTCTGCCCTTGACTCAGAGAGATCACATCAGCCAGGGGTTTTCCTCGCTGACCACAGTTCGGCTGGCACAGGGGTGGGGGCGCCAGGAGAGCTCGAGGCCTGAAGCCCCTGGGGGAGGGTGGAGGCGGCTGCCGGAAGGAGCTCTTTCCAGAGGACCCACAGTCTGTTTGCTGGCTGCCATAACTTGATCTGCAGGCCCCATTGTCCCCACTGGGACAGCTCACGCTCTCTTCAAGGCTGAGGTCACCTCCCTCTCTGATGCTCAAACCTCTTCAGCCGGTGGAATGTGACATCCTCACTGGTTTGCCTTCAGACAGCTGGACCTCTGCCCATGAGTGGGCACCTCCAGCCTCCCAAGGACCTTGCTGGAACCCAGGTTGGGGTGAGTGTGTGTGAGCAGAGAGTGGCAGGCAAGTTCTTCTGGGGGGAACGTACAGGTGACGTACATTGAACCCCACACCCAGAGAGATGCCCCTTGCCTATGTACTCAGTGCAGCCTGTGAGCTGTCCATGACGGTATGTGGACAAAGCCCAGCCTTCCTGCGGTGTGGGGCATGACCTCGCCTTAGTCACAGCCTATGCCTGGCATGCTATAGAATTCCTGGAAGTAGAACAAAGACCGTGTGAAGGGAAAGGGCTGCAGCTAAGGAGGAACACGGAGACCTGAAGAAAGCATGGTAGTGAGGGCACCGGAAGCCTGAGAGGAGGATCCTCCCCCGGGGCCCAAGAACAGGGCCAGAGCCAGTGGAAAGCGCATATGCTCCTCTCTCCTGCTAGAAGGACATTCTGCCCAGGGACCTCAAAGGACAGGGATGGGGTGACTCTTTTCTTAGTAGAAGCTGAATCTTTCTTTACAAATGACATTTGATTTCAAAAGGAATCATGATCACTTGCTATAACAGTCAATAGCCTTGGGCTGGGGAGGAGCTCAGTGGCCTAAGGGCCAGAGGGAGACTTAGCCCTAATAATGATACTCTAGTCAAGTCCCGCCCTTGGGGTCTTCCCATCCTACTGTGTCCTGGGCTGAGCCACACAGGGAGGAGGAGGACTTTTCTTCCCTGCGCTGCTGGCCGGAGGGTTCAGGGTCATCAGGGCTGATTCTGGAGCCTCCTTCATTGATTGATTGACAGCCACCCCTCCCTGTGCCTTTATGCAGTCTCCCCGCTTCGTATCTGTGTCCTAACCTCATCAGGGACCATCCAGGCAAGGCGGTCTATGCTGGATAGTGAATGCCAGCGGGTGGAAAATGTCGAGGACCTTCATGCTACATGCAGAAAGGGACATTGAACTGAAATGTGCATAATGTCTGTGCTCTGGTTAGGGGTCTCCAGAGCAGCAGAAAAGGAGATGCATGCAACTGCTGAGAGGGGGTTACTCTAGGAATCACGGCACACGACAGAATGGTGAGAAGTCACGTGATGCCTGTGTGCCACCAGCTGAGACTCTGTCATTAGGGAGCTGGATGCGTCTCAGGCTGAGTGAGAGGCCTGAGAGAGAGCTCCAGGGTCAGGGGCATGATACCAGCTCTGGATCCCACTGCAGAGGCCAAGAAGGAGCATCAGGAGAGCTGTGGCAGCCCAAGGGCAAGAGGACAAGGACAGAGACAGTGCTCCCCTTCTTCAGTATTCCCTCCTTGTCTTCTCAGTAAGGCTGCTTTCAACATGCCCACATCTTTCACACTCTTCTAGGCATGTCCCTGTTTGTCCTTTAAGACTCAAGGATCTATCCCCTCCTTCCTGTCTTGGCCTCCATCCCTGACACACCAGTGGTTCAGCTTTCATGTGTCCAGCCATCCCTGCCTAGTCACACTCATTAGGGGGTGTGGCGGTGACTGGCTGGCCCCACCTAGGGTACAGAAGGGCAGATGTGCTGGTGAAGCTGTCAGCTTTTTCTCGGCTTCTCACCCAATCATGGTCGCAGAAGACTTCTGTGACCTAAAAGGGCACAAGGACTCTACCCACCAGCAAGATGGTGATTCTGGGGCAGGGTGAACCCCGCAGGGATCCCTGATGCACTGTGACTCTGACACCGAGCTCCCACAGCAGGAGGGCTCCATCCTGTTGTTACACACTACAGCCCCCAAGTCGTTTACCCCTGCTCCTGGTTAGCCTGCTGTGGGTCAGCCCCCTCCCATCCCTAGAAACCCAGAGAAATGCTTACGCTTACCTGGTCATTATTAAGGCACTTACAAAAGATGCAGATAAAGGAATTCGTAACACAAGGTGACAGAGATGAGCTCAGAGATCCTAGGCTGCCTTTAGGAGCACTGCCCTTCATATGCTCTGACGTTCTCTGAGGCCTGCCCATCCTTTGCGGGTGTTTGGTTTTGTCTTACTGTGTCACCTAGGCTGCTCTGGGACTCTTGAGCTCAAGAGACCATCTGCCTCAGCCTCTTGAGTAGCTGGGACTGCAGGCAGGATCACCACTGTACCTCCTTATAGAGACCCTACTGCATGGGCGGCATCACCAGCAGGCTGGTTGGGAACCAAGTACCACTTCTCTGTGTAGAATGCCCCACTTCAGGGCATGGGCAGGACCCTCTCCAAAGGGCAGAGTCTTTGGCCAACTGCAGACAAGTTCAGGCAGAGAAATTCTTTATGGACAGCTCCACAACAGAAAGGTGGGGGGACATTAGTCTTCATGACTCATCTAGAAGGAAAATATTTCTACTTTCTACAGCGTCCCTGAGAAGGGAAGTATGAGTGAGGCTTCGTGGACAAAAACCAAAGAATATGTTTTGCATCATGGTAGAATCTCATCTTTTATATAGGTCCTTGGCACCTACCATAGTGCCAGATAAATAGATGTTCAGAGTTTTTATTTGTTTTTTTTTTTTTTCTGGCAGAACAGGGAATGGAACTCAGGCCCTTGCACTTGCCAGGCAAGCCCTTATTCTACTGAGCTATCTTCCTGGCCCCTGTTGAGAGTGTTTGATGAATGAATTAATGTAGACTTTTAAGATATTTGGTTTGCATTTTTAAAACACTAGGTTCCTAAGTAGGAACATAATATATGCATAATATTCAATTAAATAAACATGGATGGATAGAGATGGACAGATGGATGGACAGATGGATGGATGGATAGATGGGGATCTATTGGCCTGACCATACATGAGCCCATTGCATCCAAGGCTGTATTTCTCCCTGACCTAGAATTAGCTTCTGAAAGCTCCCCGGGAGTCCTTCCCAGGGGCTGCAGTGTCCCTACGCTACCACCAGCCCAGACAATTCCTTCCTCGATAGCATTCAGCCCAGATCCAGGCTGCTCCAGGGGTCTGGCCAGATCTCTGTTGTGAAACAAGGACTTTTCCAGACCTTCCCAGATGAACACATCACCTGGGGAATGTTCTACTTTGTCATGATGCCCAGTGGGGGGAATGCAATAAGTTATTCCAGTCTGATGCCTTTTTTTCTCTCTAATAACCCCCATTTTCCAAATGATAATTAAAAGGAAAATATTAGCGCACAAATAGCATCACGCCACTCACCGTGGTGTGGGGGACTTGCCTCTCTATATCCACATCAGCAAGCGATTTAACAATAGCCAGAGTCACAATGGGAGTTCACCAGACGAAATTAGCACAGCGCACAGCCCTGGACCGGAGCGTTTCTTTGCCCATGTAATTGCTTGCAGCCGTCCTTGTGTAAAAGCCCCCATCAGATTACAGGATTTATTGTATGTAAATTGAAGACTAAATGGTTGGTAGCACCTTTCAGCTCCGCAACACTGGAAATGAGTTTTTTAATAGGAAATTAGATTAGTAATATTTTAGTCAACAAAAATGTGGAAAAATTCTGCATGAAGATGAGAAAATTATTCATGCAAAAAAAGACTTTTAGAATCAAGAGTGAACAATTGTTGAAATTTGTGAATGGTGAAGCACAAAAAATTTCTCTGTTTCTCCTAGCCAGAATCTGGGACTGGGGGAAAAAAAATATATATATCTCCTTACCTTTGTCACAAGGGTCCACTCTCGTTGGTGCTCTGGGTGATGGCAGACCTGTCCCCTCTCCACAGCTCCCTACAGTTGTGTGTGACCCGGAGGCTGACACTGGCTGCACAGTTGCCTCACCTCCCCAGCCAAATGTGTGGGGCGTGGGAAGCAGGCGTGGGAAGGGGGGCCTGGCCAGCTCTTGAGCAGGGAGCCTGGAGTGAGGTTGGGGGCACAGGGTGGGAAGGGGGCCAGGAGGAGAGGGGCAGGAATCTGGGCGTGTGGTGTCCTCGCTCCAGCCATGCACCTGCCTGAGTTCTAGGTTTCACCACCAAGAAGTAAGGAGAATTTGATACTGGACATGTGCCTTCTCTCTCTGTCTCTCTTTCCCCCCCTTCTCACCTGCCTCCCTTCCTCCCTCCAACAAAGTGAGACTTTATCTGGCTCCACTTGGTTCTACTGCAATAGAATGCCATAGACTTGGTCATTTACAAATGACAAGAATGAACTTCTCTTTAGCAGCCGGAGGTCCCAGGGTTGAGAGCCAGCATCTGGCGAAGCACTTCGTATGGTCTCATCCCACAGCAGAAAGAGAAAAGCTTACAAGAGGGTGAAGCCAAATTCACTTTTCTGATGCCCTAGATCCCCTGCCTACTCTGGCTAGCTGTCCCACCTCAGAGCCCGGTCACTTTCCCACACTGTGCTGCTGGGAACTGAGAATCCAACATGTGGTCCCTGGGGGAAGTCTTGGACCAGCATGGCAGTGTGGGGGGAGAGCAGGCCAGACAGCAGCCCTTGGGCCGAGGACCCAAGGGCTGGGCTCAGGATTCTGGACTGAACAGATCAGATTTGAATCATTTCAGCAAAAGTCAATCTGGGTTTTGTGTTATGTGAAAACCGTGTAATTAGGGGAGTTCTTTAAGGAGAAGCACATAATGCTGGGATACCCCTATCAGGCACCAGCCCTGGCAGGAGTCTGCAGAGCTGCCCTGGGAAGAGACCTCAGCTTGGCCCCTGCAGCCCACAGTGGGGAAAGAGCAAACAAGAGGGCAGCGCTTCCTTCCTTCACTGAGCCAGGTCGTGGTCACGTGGAGGGTGGGCAGAGCGCTGCTGCTGTGCCCGCAGTGACCAGCTGGAGGTGGCCTGCACGGCTGCCTCGGTTTATGTTGAGATATCCTAAAGAGCCTCCTGCATGCGGAGCCAGGGATCCGGGAAGGCGGGGCCTATGGGACTGACAGCCGACCTGCTCTCAGGAGGGCCGAGTCCTCCTAGGAAGAAACAGGAGAAAGAACACGCACGACGGTTACCTGAAGGCACGGCTGTGTCCCAAGCCTCTCTTCCCTTTTCTTCCTCCCTGGCCGGCTGGTGTGCGCAGCTCTCCTCTGGCCTGCAGCTCTGCCGGGCCATGCTGTGCAGGAGTGGCCCAGGACCCCCTGAAGAGCGGTTCCTCCTTACGATGATTGTGAGAAGCACGGCAGCAGGTGGTGTGGTTGCAGAACCGTGTGCGGTTGTGTGGAGGGCGGGGAGGAACTGGAGGGGTGGCATCCAGGCTCAGAGAGCCTGGGGAAGGGCTTGCTCCCTCCTGCCTCAACCATGCCGATATGTTTTGGACTCTTTCTGCATTTGGAAATTTTCTGCATGTGTCCAAGGCTCAAGCAGCTGAAAGCGAGGGTGAAGGGTTTTCTGGGGCAGCTCCCAGGAATGGCAAGGCCACTGATGAGGATCTGTGTGCCCCTCCAGCACTTCCTGGCCCCATGTCTTATTTTGACACTATTGAGGTCATTGACTATAAAGAGCCACACTGCTATAGCTTGAATCCTGGCTCTGCTATTTACTAGCTAAGTCCCTTGAACAAATAACTCTGTGCTTGGTTTTCAGATCTGTAAAATGGGTACATAGTGGCAGCATCTGCCCCATAGATTTGGTGCCACATAATGTGTGCAGTGCATATAGAATAGGCTAGTGATGAATACAAGCTATTCTTAGTGCTCCTTTTCAGTGATGGTTTTGCAGAACAGAGGATGTCAAGTGTGGTGTGCTATAGCAACCACTGGGAACACATCTTTAAACACATTTTTACTGAAATATAGTGTGCATATGGAAAGTACACAAATCACAATGCTGCCTTTGACAAATTTGCGCAGCAGCACCGTAGTCAACCCCTTTTCCGAAGTGAAGCTTTTTGCAATTCAGTTACGTGCAGTCAACCATGGTCCCAACTATTATTTCTTTTGCCTTTTTCAAGGGAGTGAGCTAACTCACAGAACTTTCATTATAGTGTATTGTTATCATTGCTCGCTTTCATTGCTCATTATCCTACTCTCTTACTGCACCTGCTGTACACATTAAGCTTTTCCCTGGGGCTTATGGACAGATGGGGGTGATCCTGAGATGCTCACCATGATGTGAGTCTGTGGTTGTGCAAATGTGACATGGGGTGCACTCAGACAGAGGAAAATGGCTCTGTGGTCACCATGCAGGGCAGTCTCACTGGGCCACCGTAGTAGACGTAGGTGTCCGTCCTTGGCCTGAACTTTATTTTGTGGCGCATGACTGTGTGTAGGGTGTGGTGCTCATTGGTCTGAGGCTCCCACGAGGAAGGGGCACGGTCCTGGAGCAGAAGACCTGGGAGGACGAGAGTGGGCAACTGCAGCTGAACGGAACAATCCTGACTGAAAGCATCACGTTGCCACCTGAAGGGCCTTTCTCCAGAATCTCTGATTATGAGGATAATCTTGGGACTCCCTGCACCTGGGAGCTGAGGGCCATTTAGAAGCCAGCAAGAGAACATCACTTTGCTAAACAGACTGCTTTCTACCTTCTAAGCCATGTGTGAGTCAGGGTTGCTGCAGAGCAAGCAGTGTCCACCCTCTTAACTCATCCAAGTGACACTGAGCTAGTCTGGGGCTCCACGGTGGCCTTACTTCGTTTGTGTGAGTGACCCCACCTCTGCAGGGAATCTCCCTTTGCATGTGAAGATATGAGCGGTGCCAGGACTAGAAGACCACAACTTTCTACTCCCTAGTCAACAACTCCTGTTCTCTGCTTCCATTCCTCTCATCCCATACTTCAAGGTTTTATTGTCCCTCTGCAAAAGAACACTGCCCACCCTGTTCTCTTTCCCAGACTTTTGGCCCCTCCATGACCCTGTAGCCCATGGTGATTTGTCTCTCTGGACCTTTCTTGGCAGAGAATCATACGACCTACTAGTTTTCTCACATATCTGAATCCCAGAGTCCACTCAATCAAGCACTACTGGCTAGTCTTCTATTTTGGGCTAATTTTTCATCTTAATTATTCCATGTTGGAGATGAAGTCTCTTCCTAAACATTGGCTGTTTGAAGCTAAAAGCTGTGTCCAAGATATCTCTTTAAAAAAAATCTTAAGGTATTTGGCACTGTGTTTGTGCCACTGTACCAGCTCAACAGTGCTGAATTGATTGCAACTAGTTCTCATCCCTCAATCAGAAGGAAATTGATTTGATCGTGTTGCTTTTCTGCAGTGCCGTTAGGCAGGGAATTACAACACTGACAGGCTGACAGGCTCCCAGAGAGTCTGGACTTACTTTAAATTAATCAACAAGTCAAGAACATTTCAGCAGAGTCACCATGAGGAGAGCGCTGTGGGGGAGACAAAGGAACTTGAAGCACGGACTTGTCTTTGCCCTGGGAAGCTGACAGGAAGTGGGAATGATAACCCGTAAGCATCTCCAGTGAAGAAGCAACAGAAGTACCAGGTGGGTAGAGAGGCATGGCAGGGCTCTGCACAGTGGCACCCCATAGGGATGGAGGGGCCCGGGAGAATTTCACAGGAAAGAACACAACTGTAGGGGGATGGGATTCTAGCTAGAAGAATGGCTAGGAGAATCTTCAGTCCAGATTTGTGGACCTAGAGAGCAGAGAGGGATGTGGGGTGCTTTGCTAAGAGGGGAACAGATAAGGTGGGAAAGGATGGCAGAAAAGCAAAGTGCACCTCAGTGCAGCTAAAGAAGTCGGGCCTCTGTCCTGGCCAAGAGTCTCTAGACTCCTAAGCCCGGTCGCTCCCTCACCATCCTAAGTGTGGGCTGCAGGAAGATGGTTCTGTCATCCCACCGGAAGCAGAATGAGAACCCTAGAGAGGGACCCGGGCAACATCTGTGTGAGCTGCATACTCCGATGGACACAATTGCTTACCTGAGACCGGCTCCTCAACAAGGTGCCAAATCAGGAAAATTAAAGAACAAAGAGACTTAATAGGTTCTTGTAGTATGTCCCCCCAGACACTACCCAACTGTTCCCCACAGAACAAAATTAAATTACTCAAAAACACAGTGACTTGCCGGGAAGCCAGAAAATTTTAATCATATAAGGGACTTAAGAAGCATAATAAGCTTTAAAAATTATTATTCTGAAGTTATTCATATGGCTATTCCAGAAACATGTTGGGAAATTCCCACAGAAGATTAACCCAACTAAAAAAAGAGTCAAAGTTACTATCCTGGTGATGCTCACTTAGTCCTCAGGACACGGTGGTAGCTGTCCTCTGCAGCCGTGGCCAGAGAAGTGAAGTCTACTAGAAATGAAGTCTATTACGAATAGTCTTACTCAAGGAGCAACAGTCAAATCCACAGTTCTGAGAAGTTTGTTGGGTATGGATTCAGCAACTTCATATGGCGAGCTAGAGACCAAAGCATCCTATCGTCCATCTACAGAATGCTTCAGAGAGACAGAGAGAGAGGAAAGACCGGGAGGAGAAAGCAGCATGTGTGGGGTGGGTAGCCCAGCAAGGGCGTTTCTAGGATTCAATTTCCTGAAAAATCTCTGTAAATTCTCTCTTAATCCTGGGACAAAAAGAAAACTTAAGGAGATATTTTTATAAAGGAGAATATGACAAATAGCAACAAATATGACATCACAGAAAATGAGAGTGATCTAAGTATGGACCCAAGTAGTGGCGTTGTCAAAGCATCTGCTCACCAAACTTGGGGGTAGATTTTATTTCTGTTCCCTTTCACAGATGGGGATCTTGAGGGGTGAAATAATTCATCCAAGACAAGTCACTGGGGGAGGAAAGACTCCCACCCAATGTAGGGGTCCTTGGGAAATGTGGGGGGAGGGCATTCAGGGTTTGAGGAATCAGGATGCCGATGACTACCACAACAGGTGTAGTCCTCCTTCTGGGAGAACAGACAAGAACAACTGGTCCAGTGGGAAGATGACAGAACCTGGGAATCTACAGCCTACAGATGACATAGAGGTCATACCGGCCAGGAGAGAATGGGGAAGAATGAAGGATCCAAAACAGAGCCCTCAGGGATGTCCACATTTCAGGGAGAAGAAAAGGAAAAGTCCCTTCACTCTGGTGAACTGGGGTTGGAAGATCACAAGTTCAAGTCTTGCCTGGGCAACTTAGAGCCTGTCTCAAGATTAAACATAAATAAATAAATTTTTAAAAACTGGGCGGGTGGGGGAGAAGGCTAGTGATGTAGCTCCATACAAAAGACCTGGTTTCAGTCTCCAGTTTCACAAACAAACTGGGGAGACCCTCAGAATCATAACCAAGAAGGGAGAGGGCTAATATTCCATTGTTCTGCTTTTACTAAATGTCCTAAATTCCAGCTTCCAAATATAGTCACTCAAAAGTACTTATCTTCTCAAGTTTCTCCACTTCAAACTCACACTAACATCTCTTTCTCTCATTAGTTCTCTCCTTCTCTATACTGGAAGGCTCCAACTATTTTAAAATAGACATTACATGTTTGCTGTAAGAACAAAAAGGAAAATTAGAAAGACACTAGAACCAAAAAAATTTCTTTAAGGTTATTAAAACATTTGTTGCTTACCTATTATGAGAATAAAAGCCAAGAAGAGCCAGATTAATTTTATAGTCAATTAATTGCACAAAGTCAAACCTACTGGAAGTGATGGATGCAGTGCCTACATGCACTGGAGGGCTGCAAGGTGGGGTTCTAGCAAGCCTGAAGTCTATTGAGAAAGATTCAACTGAGCCATTTGGGCAAACTGAAAGCAAAAGGAATGGGCCACTATGACCCATTTGCTCAGGGTTGAAATAAAATCAATGGCAGACATAAGCCGAAAGCACAAGACTAGGATTAGCCAAATCCTGGAGGTTAACTGGGCGAGGAGATCAATGTGGAGCATCCTGCCCCTGGGGCCAAGCTGAGGGAAAAGACACCAGTGCTCTGGGGAGGAGGGAGGGTTGGAAAGCTCCAACTGCTTTCAAGAACAGTGACCCAGAGCTGCATCCAAATTTACCTGGACCTGGACTGACTTTAGCTCAGCGGTTCCTTCGACAGTATCTTGTCAATCATGTGGTCTGGTGGCTTTCAAATTTACCTGGACCTGCTGCCTGTGGGTGCTCAGTTGTTTGTGAATTGTCTCAGAACCCCTTTGGGACTCTGATCCTTGGACTCAACAAAATGGGGTTGAACAGATGTGTCCTTAAAAACCCTGGGAGCCATGAGATTTTTCTCAGCTGCTGGTTCTGTGCTCACAGGAAGACCATAGATCTAGGCACAGAGAAGATGCTCCATGATGCGATCAAAGCAGAGAAGACAGCCTTAGAAAGGGAGGAAGAACAGCAAGGAAACAGGACCATTCCACTGCAGCAACAAGGAGGATGGGCACGCTGGTCACAGGTGCTTCCTAATGTGGAGATTTCTTTAATGCTGACATGAGCCATGCAGCCATCTTTGGTCTCTGTGATCCTTTTGTTCTCCTTATAGTCAGAGGCAGTAGCACCTCCTACCCTTTGGGATAGATCAATACCTGTGCATATGCCAAGAGGCCATCCACCCAGACCAGCATCATTGCCAGCTCTCTCCATGCCTCTGAAGGGAAGCTGGAGCTCCCCAGCAAAATATGAGCCTCTGATGGGCTCCTAAGGGCCACCATAATTAAATAGCAATCATGCAGATTTAGATGCCTCTGCCACAGGACTTTCTGTTTTTGCAGGACTCAAAGGGCACCATAACTCCCAGGACTCTGTATTTTATCTTTCTCCTTTATATTTTTAAGGATGATTGAGAAAATCTTACACCCTAAAATTCCCAGGAAGTTATATGAATTCTGTCTTTTTGGCTCACTCTCAAGTTGAACTCTGATGAGAAATACTCAACTTGTGCATACATTCTGGGAAAGTGGGGTGTGGCTTTGCTGGGCTCAGAGATATCAGGGTGGTCTCCACCCACAGAGAACATCTGTCTTCCACAGGAAGCTGAGACTGCTCCTCCATCAGTCCCACTCTCCTTCCTGGACATTGGTCAGCTGGTAACAAGAGCCCTTGTTCAGCATTAAGCGTTGTATTTTCTGACTAAACTTCAGAATCTCTTTGTAAAAGCCGACCATCAGACAAAGAGTCTATCATTGCTAGAGCACTTGTCTAGCAACCAGAGAGATTTGTCCTAGTTACGGGATTGATGCATGATAAATGGCATGAGAAAGATGTAAAGCTTTTGTTTCTAAACAGATCAAAACATTTGGAAAACTCCTTGGCTGATTCTTCATTGCCTGTACATTTCTTTCAAGAGGAAAAAAAGAATTCTCCCAGACTTTTTGCACATTCTCAAAAGTAGGTGGTTTCTCCATTACCTTCTCTGCACCTGTCTGTGCCACCACACCAGGCTTGGTGACCTTGTTCTCACAGCAGAGCCTGAAACATCCCTGATGGTCAGCTCCTGTCCCTCTCAGCTGTGTTCTGAGGCCAGTCTCACCTGCTCAGACACCTGCAGGGGTAGCAGCCTGGTGGTGGCCTGTGAGCCAGCCTGTCATGTTCAGCGCCTCCGGGAATCACAGAAGCCAGCCCCAGCTGTCCTCACTTGGGGTCTGAGAGTGCTCCTAGCTGCCAGGGGACCTGCTCCAGGCCTGCCCACAGCCTCTGAACCAGTCCTATAGACTTCCATTCAGCAGGAGACCCTGAAGTAGCTCTGTGACTCAGTTTCAGCTCATGCTGCCAAGATCCATGACCAGTTCTGTCTGTCCAGGGACCTGCTCCAAGTCATAGTGATGGCAAACTTTTAGAAACCAAGTGCTCAAACTGCAATCCCAAACTCTTTCATGTACTGCAAAGTGCCAACAGAATATTGAGGTTTTAGTTTAGAAAAAAAAATAACTCTTACATTGACACTTTGTCTTAAAGAAAAGTACACTAACAAAGATTCCAATACAAATAGCCCCCTGCAGCATGCATGCACCACTGGCCTGGAGTCCCCCCTTCATGCGTCCCACCCTTCATTTTCTCTTAAACATGGGGCACTTGATGGTGCTAGGTAAACCAGCTTGCAGATGCAGAAGAATGAACCTAGGTTCATCTATCTTACCCTGCCCTACCATTAAATCAAAATGGAACAAAGACCTAGATACCAAAACAGAGACACTAAATATTCTGGAAGAAACCATTGGTAAAACTCTAGAAGGTAGGCATAGGCAAGAACTTTCTGAAAGGAGCTCAAATTGTGCAGGATGTAATATGAAGAATCAGTAAATGGAATCATCTCAAATTATAAAGTGGCCAGCTATTAAAAAAGAAGCCACTAACAGAGTGAAGAGATAACCCACAGAACATGGAAAAAAAACTTTCAGCTATTTCTTGGACAGAGAACTAATATCTAGAATATTTAAGATTTTTTTTAAAAGAAGATGCCCAAAATAAAAAAAAAAAAAATAGCCAACTGAAATGAGCAGACACCTCCTAGAAGTACAAATGAAAAAAGCACAGTGCATTAAAAACATTCAGCATCAATGGGTACTAGAGAAATGCAAATCCTAGCACTGAGATTCCAACTTAGTCCAGAAAGCATGGCAGTCACCAAGTACTCAAAAAACAACAAAGTGACACGTGCCTATCCATGTTTCTAGCAGAACAATTCAGAAAAGCTAAATCATGGCAATAACTTACATGCCCAACAACAGATGAAAGAATAAAGAACTCAATCATAAAGAAAGATAATCTTGAGTCATTTGTAGTAAGGGTGGATCTTGAGGTGACGACGCTAGTGAAATGAATCAGACACAAAAGGTTAAGTAGGTGATTTCCCTAATACTTCAGATCCCGAAAGTTAAATGATTGAAAGAGAAGAGCTATCGTAGGAAATGGAGGTAGACTCTGAGGAGATGGAGAAGGATCTAGGAAAGAAGGAGGGAGGGAGGGGGCATAAAAGGGCCCAAGATAAACATGTACATGCACCAGTTCCTCAAGAGGCATGTAGTTATTAGACATCAGAAATATATTTTAAAAAGAAAGGTCATCTGACATTAGCCAGGAAGGGAACAGAAAGAGGCTAGTCTGGGCAGCCTATGCTGTTACTTATGCCGAACCTATCTCAAAATACAAATTGGTTTTAAATCAAAAAGGGCTGGGGCTATAATTCAGTGCAAAGACCCCAGGTTCAGTCCTCAGGACTGACAACCGCTCTCCGGCCTCTTTCACCTTACCACGCGCCTGCTTCTCGGAAGACTCGCCCTCACTCAGACAGTTCCACTGAGGGAAGGTCATGCCACTGCCACCACCCATAATTCATCAAATCTCAAGTTAAACCAAGCTGCCCTGCCAGGAATTCAGATGCATCCCTTAGGATTCCTGCAACTCTGCCACTGCCATGACTTCCTTTCTTCTAATGACTTTGCTGTTTACTCCAGCTGTGCATGTTCCTGAAGTGTCATTCTTAACCTATTTCTCTCTCTGGCTCATTCCCCAGGGCCTCTTCCCTGATGTCTTCAAACCAATCCACCAGGGACATGAGGGGCCCCAGCACTCCCTGCACTCAAAGTCAACAGTATGTCCTAGTGTCCTGTGATGAAGGATGGGCCCCCACCCCTGCTTTCCACCTAGGAATCAAAGGGGAGCTGCAGACTGGGTCTAAGAAAGCACCCCCAGGCCTCCTCCACTGCATGAGTGAGGGTTAAGAGGGAACCACGGGTCCCACTACTTCCTTCTCTCCTGGGTTCAGAGGCTGGGCCTCACCATACTGCCCTCCACAGCAGCCTCAGATCCCCAGAAGCTTGTCACAGTTTGGGTCTACAATGTCCCCAAGGCTCATGTGTGGAACCATGGTCCCCATGTAGCAGTATTCAGAGTGGCGTCTTAGATTGGTATCTGGACCATGAGGGCCCAACCTTGCTACCTATTGTTGGGCCCGGCACCTGATGGACTTGAGGAGCACCAGCCCTCTGCTTCCCAGCCACCTGAAACAATCGCTCTACTCCACCAAGCACTCCCCACCAGGAACTTCTGCCTTGCTGCAGCCCTAAAGTAGTGAAACTAAGTGACCAGAGACCGAACTCTAGGCAACTGTGAGGCAAAATGAGTCTTTCCTCCTCTGCCAGTTTGTCCTAGTCACCAACAGCCAATGAACACAGTGACCCTTGGGCCTCATACCAAGACCCTATAATTTTGGCCTCAATTCCCACCAACCCTGCAGTTTCTGAAACATACTTGGGAGATTCAGGTATTCTCTGTTCAGATTTCTAACAGCAAAATCTTTAAAAATCCAGTGTCACCTCAGAGCCCTGAGGACTTGGAGCACTCTCTGCCAGTGTAAAAGGAAGCCGCTGACCTTTGTCACCAGCACTCCTGGTCTGGAGCAGGGCCAGCACCTTCCCCTATGCTCATAACAGCTCCAGCCTTTGCCTCCCTTGTTGAGCTCCCCCCACCCTCAGGCTCTCCTGCCACCAGACATCACTTGCTCTGGCCACCTCCCTTGATGCTGGCCCTATCATGTGCCTCCCTCAGTTCTCCTGGGGTTTCTGCTGTGGTTCAGAGCCACGTTCACCAGTGTTACTTCCAACGTTGTGCAAGGTGGCCCCCGTGTTCACGATGCAGATCCCTCTCCGCTCACACTGCAGGGTGTTCCTGGCCCTGGATGCACATGTTCCTAGGGCTACAGCCCAGAACCTACCATCATCAGGGCCTGCAGCCCTTCCAGAGCCTCCGTTTCTACACCACTAACTACTGTCCCTGATGGCCTCTGCAAGTGTAGGCCTCGAGGTGGCCTGGTGGGATGCTCTGCAGGACAGGCCACTGTGACAGGCCAATTTTAATACATTCTTTCACTTGCCATCAAGTTATCTGTTGCCTCCTTCCCAGAAGACACGCTCACACAGAAGTTTCATGGGATTTGCTCGCGTATGGCCCATCCGCCCCACACTGTGTGCGACTCCTCCACGAGTTTGGGAATGAAGGCTACACAGATGCCCCGCAGCCTCCTGGCTCTTTCATTGGGCTTTCACATCCAGCTCTCTCTGTAGTTGGCTCCTCTCTCCCCAGCTTAGCCCAGGCCCTGTGTCCCCTCCACACGTGACTCCCCCATATGGCTGAACCTCTTTGCATGTTCCATGTTGTGGTTTTCTTCTGTGTTCTGTTTCTTTCTCCCCTCCTCAAACCCAGCCACAGCATCCTGAGGCACAGGGAAAACCCTCCTCCACATGGTCCCAGGTCACCTTGAGCTGCTCGCCTTCTCTGTCCTGATCTGAGGTATTCTCTTACCATATACAGGCATCCTGGTGCCCTAGACTTTCAGTCAGCACGGATTAAATGCTGTCACCCCCTGTGATGCCCCTCCTGCCAAGCACTGAAGGAAATAACCCAAAGGACTCATTTTTAAATGCGGTTATTTTGCTAATGGAGATACAGAAAAAGAAACAAATCCATGCCCTATTCCAAACACTCAGCAATGACTTGTTCTATTGGGCTTATTTCCTTGTTTTTCTCTACACAATTTCATTCCTTCCATCTTTTATTGGAGGATCATAGAGTGAATATATTTCCATATTGGTAGAGCATATTCATAAACATTGCGTTTAATAATTATGACCGTATGACACGGTTTAATTATTTTCTTACATAAAATACTTTTAACAGCCTTGGACATACCTGTGTCCCTTTTCTTGTCTTTCCCAGAAATGGTCTGGAACCCTATTGCCATTGAGTATGAGTAAAGTTCTACGTGCTTCAGGTGTCCCTAAACGCTCAGAGGCTCAGCTCACATGTCACTCCTCACAAACCTTCACCTCCCTGTTTAATTATGTCCTCTCCCCTGTTGCTCTCTCATAGTAAATTTGCTCTGAGGATCTTCTCAGCAGCCTGTGACTCTGTCCATTGGTGTAGTTCCTTGCTTACTCTTCTGTGTGACTTTGGGTTGTCATTTTACTGAGAACACCAAGGTCCCTATGATTTGAATGAATGAGTGAGTGAATGCATGACTGTGTCTGTGTTAGAGACCCACAGCACAAAGCAGGTTGGGAGCTGGGCTGCAGGGCTGGCAGGGTGACAGCCCCTTCCCGGGTGCCATGGTCCTCCTTGCCAGCTCCCAGCCTGGAGGAGTCAACATGGCTGGACTAAATCTTGCCTTTCCAAAGCCAGCACACATGCACTGTGACCCCACTGACTCAGACCTCAGAGGTGTCAAGGCCCAGGGTGCTCTTCTGCCTGCTGTACACCTCCCTCAAGGTGCATCCCTCTAAGTACCCATCACAACCACATGGGGGGGCTTCCACTGACACGCTGTACTTTACACTGCTAGATGAGAGGGGCGTCTTCCTAGTGACAATTCCAGGACCTTGCTTTTCCTGAAGGATAAGCCTGCCCTTTCCCTTCTGAAGCTTGTTCATGGCATCGTGTGCTACTTCACTCTTTGTCCCAGTCTCCTATAGATGTTCATTCAGTGGTGATTTCAGTACTGTCTTGAGGCCATACTGGCTTTGATTTCAGGACTGATAGGAGGAGAAGGCCTTCAGCCTACCTGGGCTCTGCTTCTGGGCTGCTTCACTTCCGGGGAGCTTATGTCCACCCCGTGTCACCACCATCTCCTGTGTCACACCTGTCAGTATTCTTCCCACCAGCCTCCCAGCATGGTCTCTGGGTCCCGTTCCTGTGCAATGACAGCTGCAGCCCTCAGCTCGAGGTATCCCTTCCCCAACACGGGTCAACAGTGTTGGCCTCCTCACTCTGCCAGTGCCCTCTCTTTTCTCCCTTTCTGATCATTTCTGACCACATGTTCTCTTGCTGTTCCCTTCTTGAGTCACACTCAGCTGATCAAGCTCTGCTAAGCCCAGCTCTTTCCTATCTCGACATGCCCCAAGCAGAAGGTTGTGCATGTCCCTTTCTGAAGCCATCTTTGTCCCTGCCTCTTACATCAGCAACTCCCGTGCTCCTTCTTGCCCTCTGTTCTGCATCTGGCTTCACTTTCTCTGTCCCAAGGCTCCCCTAACATTACATAGCTACACCCCAGTGACTGCCCAGCCGCTGGGTTCACCTGGGCTTAACCTGAGTGAGTTGTCTTGGGTAGCACAGAAGGCATGTAACATGGTTAATGTGTATAAGTGATAAAACTGCCTTTTAAAAGATATTTTATTAGATCATTAAAAAGAGTGGATTGAGCATGCCCGCAATACAGCAAGACTGTTATTTTCTAGCATATTCTCAATATCTGGTGCAGCACTTGACATAGCAGGAGCTAAGAATGAAGGAATGAAAAAATACATGATAATTGCTTCTCCTAAAGTGACTCCAAGTTCTATAATCTGAATTTCAGGCCCTGTAAAGTGGAAACTTCTTTGAAAAATCAATACTGGACTCTTTGCAGCCATACAATTACCTTGAGCAAACCCCACAGACAGGATATCCACGCTTACCAATTAATCCAGAGGGAACATCTAAAAGGACTTAAGATATGCAGCTGAAGATGCTCACACAGTCCGGGCCGTATCCAAGCAGAAGGGTGGAAGTCTCCGGTGAGCCTTCCCAGTGTGGGGAGAGCACATTTCCTGGTTTACGGGAAGCAGAGCTGGGTCCCGGAGCGCCTCGGTCAGCTGGATTCATTATTGGAAACCCGTTTGGCGGGGCCAGCCAGCTCTTGCAGACGCAGAGTCTGTGGCTGTCTGGTGTCTTCTCTGGGGAGCAGCTCCTGGCTCCTGGGTCCCACTCCCACGGTCCAACGAAAGGCGCAACAGAAGAGAACAGCCTCTGCTCATGACGGATGGGCCCGCTCGCTGCCAGTCCCAGCAGTGACCAAGCCCCAGCGAGTCTTCCATGGAAGCGTCTGGAGTCTTCGTGGCTGCTCCAGCTCTGCGCTGTCCTCAAAAACCAGCCCAGGAGAGCGGCTTGCTCAGGAACTGCCAGCATTTCTCTCTCTCTGACATATCAAGGCCATGTTGGATTAGGATCTTGAGTGAAATAAGCCACTCGCTTCACTGAGAATGTCTCAGAGCTAAAAGTTTCTTTCCATGCATAATTAATATTCTACCTCTTTGAAGATAAATTCTATCTCTCCAACTCTGTACATGGATCATTTCCCCTTGGCTATTCCTGTGTCATCTCTTTACCAAAAGTAAAATAAAACACGAAGAGGAAAAGAACATATAAAGAACAAATTCTCACTAAAAATGATTTACATTTGTAGTCCGAGTGTGAAAAGCTCAAGAATGTTTTTAATGTGCATCTAGCCTAAGCTTTGTTGCAAATATCTGATACCAATTTGCAGCAGGATTTTCCGATCTGTGCTGGAAGCAGCTGATTATTTAATGCAGATCATTATTGTTTCACAATTTCCCAGTGATCTTTTCTATTTTGGATTAATGCCTGGTTTCTTTTGCATCTGGTTCAGAAATGCAACTGCTGGGGTTGGGTTTTTTGTTGGGGTTGCTCTGTGTTCTACACAATTCTGTGCACCTCGGCTCTCAGTTTCCTGCTTGTTCAAGAAAGATGTTCATTGTCCCCATCTTCTGTGACTCTTCATTTTCACATTTACACTGTTTGGAAATGCCCTTCTGTTCCAAGAGTTTTTAATTATTTTTATTTTATTATTTTTTAATTTTTCATTTATTTATTTACTTGATACAGGGCCTGGCTATGCTGCTCAGATGCAGTGATCCCCTTGTCTCAGCCTCCCCAGTGCTGAGATTATAGGCATGCGCCACCGTGTCTGGTTTCAGTGACCAGCTTGGGTGTGGGGCTGGCATAGCATGCAGCGATGGGGATCGACCCTGGGTCCTTGCACTTGCCAGGCAGTCACTTAGACTGCTGAGTCATCTCCCCAGCTGCCCAGAGTGTTTAGCAGCGAAGTGAAGGAGACACAGGACATGAAGCTCAAGGGGCAGTGGCAGTGGGATCTGCTCTCCACATAGAAGCAAGTGTTTTCCATCTTAATAGACATTTGAAACACAAGCATACACTGTGCCCAGTGTGTGCAGAAGCCATTAAGCAGAGTGTGTGCTAGCAACGCAGCGAATGCTTTTGTTTTTTAATTATTACAATAAAATGCATTGCCATTAGCCCCCTCAAAATACTGCCCTTTACCACAAATCTGCATATCCCGTCACCCTGGCCACTTTCTGACGCAGACCTGAAAACCCTCTTTTGACCCGAGGTTTGCTAGAGTCAACTTCTGTGATTGTTTTGGCTTTGGGGATGAGCCAGATATTGCAAAATGCCAGACCCCAAAAAATAAGATCAGGAAGGTCCCATATTCATGTTTCCACAAGCCTGCCTGGGTGTCGGGTGGCACTTGGCTGCAGGACTCACTGGGTTTTCGATTATATCTCATAAAAACACTCATGAGAGAGAACTTTTAGAACTTCAAGGGAGAGAGCAAATGTTGGGATAAGTGTTTGAATCAAAGGGAAGTATTTTTAAGGGGATTATAGGCAGTATGTCTTTTACTGTAAGAATTATTTTGAATTCAAATATTCATCATATTTTTGATCACCCTTGTATATGGAGACATATATGGGTGTGCATATATACATATATAATCTCAAATGTATATAAATAGTATAGTGATGAATAATTTATTTTTTAAGTCATCACTAATTTTGTAATTTTTTTATGTTTTTGGTACTGTGTCTCACTATGCAGCTCAGACTCCTAGTGATCCTCCTGTGTTCAGCCTGCCCAGCGCTGGGATTACAGGCGTGCACCACCACTCTTGGACTCTGTGGTGAGCTCAGCATGCCTGAGGGTGGTGCTGGCATGGCATGTTCTACTGGGGATCAAACCCTGGTCCCTGTGCTTGCCTCAGCAAGTGCTTAGTCCACTGAGCTATCTCTCCAGCCCCATAAATCTTAATATATTTTCTCCATCAGCAAAAATAAACCTAATTATCAGACAAGAAGTGTTAAATTATTAAAACACAATTTTTGTTAGTGGTACTGGAATGGAATCCAGAGCCTTCACACTGAGCAGCACCCTCAGCCCTGTTTTTATTTTTTTTATTTGGGGCAGGATCATGCTTCTTCACTAAGTGGCTGGGCTGGTTCATACTTCTGCTCCAGTCCCTGAGGGTGCTGTGATGCAGGCGTGTACCACCACAGCTGGCTCCACGTCTTACTTGATCAAATATTCAGGGGATTTTTTTCCAATTTTTTGTTTATTTTAATGAGAAAAAGAACATAAAATAGCAATGAAACAGTTTCAAAGTCAGTTAGTAGGACAGTTACAATAATTATTACATTGCATATTGTCTTAGTAGTAGACAAGAGGACAAGATGCAGACATGATATCTTGTCAAAACACTATCAGTACAAACTTTTATTTTTTCTCATTAACTTTATTGAAAAATCAATAATTATATAACATATTAAAATTACAGGCAAATATTGAAATGTGAAATGTGAAAGATATAAGATGTAGACAGAATGAATTGTCTGAATAAATATGTCTGAAATGAATATAGCATGAACAAATTATAAATAAATTATTTACAAACCTAAATGACTATAACAATAAAAATTGTCCACAGTGCTGGCTCCACCCCCTGGAGTGCGCTGAGATGGGGAATGAGACTGGGCGTGGTGGCGGGCACCTGCGATCCCAGCTCTTGGGAGGCTGTAAACAGGCGGATCAGTAGAAGTCTGATCTAGTGGTGAGACCCTGAATACCCTGTAGGCCCTGCCCTAAAATACACACTCAAAAAAATTGTCCAAAATCAAAAAGAAGAAGAAAGAATTTACAGATCAGTCATATAATAGTTCACTCTGTGTCAAAATCAAGAAACTTATATTCATATCATCAGAATTCTCAAAGTAGAAAGAGGTAGGCAATAAAGATTTAAAACTTCTGAATTTAGTTGAACTTATAGCACCACATTCCTAAGGAAAATGAACATTTGCACATGAAATTTGAATAAAATCATTTCAAGATACAAAAAAATGAAATTGTCCAAAACTAATTGTAAAGAAAGAAATCATTAAAGCATATACATAAAAAAATTAGTTATGGAAGAACAAAATTAGATAGCATCTTATGCCACATTAGAAAAAAAAAAAGAGCAAGAGGTTAAGAAACTAGACTAATTCAAAGGACTGAAAGAAAAAAAAAATCTGTCTTCATTGAATACCTTTGAAGACTGAAAGTAAAATATTTTCCCGTTATACAAACTCAAAATATTCTATTTTTTTGACCAGTTTTATTTTATTTATTTATTTATTTATTTATTTATTTATTTTTCCATTTATTTTTATTTTATTAAAATACAAATGTCAATCAGACAGTTTCAAGACACCTTAACCATACAGATTCTATGAATTAATACATTGCAAACTGTTTTCATAACGTTTTGGTATTGTACAAGGTGCATACATGATATTATATTTACAGATATTATTTTAGCAGATATCTCTTATCAGTGAATTAAGAGTGTAGTTGCTCACTTATCTTTTTTTTATAGCTGAATTATATAAAAAATTCAATAATTATTTACCTATTGACCATAGCACTCAAAGCCGACATAATATCCTGTCCAACCACCATTAGTGCAGATCTTGCCTCTCATAGAATTATGTAGAAGCACAGCGTTATCTATCCCAACTGTACTGTCTATACACACACATGATGATTTTTTCTTTCTACAACCCTTCCTTTGTCTACACCTGTCAAAAGTGGGCACTCCATTGACATTCAACTACCTTAGGTGCTTG